>CAUYUJ010022289.1:0-125572 GCA_963575745.1 Prorocentrum cordatum | reverse complement strand
GGCGGCGGCAGTGACCACGACTATGACGACGACGACGGCGACCACGGCGGCAGCGGCGACGGCGACGGCGACGACGATGGCGATCGCGACGGCGGCGGCGGCGAGGGTGACGACGACGACGACGTCGACGACCACGACGGCGGCGACGACCTCGACGGCGACGGCGACGGCGGCGGCGACGACACCGACGACACGCAGCATTGGGTGACCGAAGGGATGCTCGGATTGCCGAGGTCCCGCCTGCCTCTCCACTCCTTCTTCCCCTCCCCTTCCCCCTCCCTCCCCTTCCCCTTCCACCCCCCTCTCCCCCCCTCACCCTCTCCTTCTCCCGCTTCCGCGTCCTCCCTCCCGCCCTCCCTCCCACGCCCCCCATCCCTCTCCTCCTCCCCCTCTTCCTCCTCTTTCTCCCCATTCCTCCTCCTCCTCCTCCTCCTCCTCCCTCTTTCTCCTCCTCCTCCTCCTCTTCCTCCTCCTCCTCCTCCTCTTCTTTCTCCTCCTCTTCCTTCGTTGGCCCGAGATGCAGCGAGCATTTATCAATTTTCAGTGGGGCTTTCGCGTTTGGGTGTGGGCCCCCCCCGTCGGATGGGTTGCCATCGAATGTTTCCCTCGGGCTAACCTGTGGCGGTGGCGGCCGCGGACTTAGCGGCCCCTGAGGGCCCCCGAGACCCGATCCTTGAACTGAACGACGATCAATCGATCGATCAACAAACCGATCGATTGTCTGCGTTCGGCTTAAGAACACCCCCGAGGCCCCCCGATGACATCGAGTATATCACCAGCTCCGAAGACAGCGAACCCGAGACGATCAGCAGCGGCGGGGGCGAGTGCGTCGAGACAATCTAGGAGATGGGGGGGATTCTGTGAAGTTATTTCCTCGATCTGTTTCTCCCCCCCCTCCCTCTTCCTCCTCACCCCATCATCCTCCTCCCCCTCCTCTTCCTCTCTCTTTGCGTGCGCGTGCGAAGCGGGCGGACGATCGTTATCGCTATCATCATGCTAATGTGTGGCTCGGTCCCATCATCACCATCATAATGTTTATCGTTTCATTTCGCTTTTTATGATTTACTTACATTGCAACGATTTAAGCATGATCCATGCGATGCCGGTTCTATCCATGCGGCTATAGCAGAACCGGTTCTATCCGATAGATCCAAGGATCCTCTGGGTTCGCCTCGGGGTAAACGGTGCCCATGTGCCCCGGGGCCCCCAACGTCGAGCCGGCGAGGGAGATGAGCTTCTTCTCGTCCATCGTCTGCACCATGACCGCACGGGATTAACCCGCCAGGCCGCGGCGCCGCGAGTGCGATCGCGGGAGGGGCGGCCAAGGAGACAGAAAACGGCCCGGGCCCCCTCGGCACGACGAGGACCAACGGCGGCAAGGAAGCCAGGTCGCACGAGCACAAAGGGAAAAGTGAGACGGGGTAAGGAGGGGTGCCAGGGGAGAAAGGGCGAGGGACTAAGAGCTGGGCCCGGGCAAGTGGGGGCGAGTGGAGCGGGGGGGGGAGAGGGCCAAGCGATGCCCGAACATCAGCCGAAGTCCGCACCAACGGTCGCATCGCCTGGTCTGGTCGACCCGATCCGACCGCATCGGCCCGAGGCTGACAATTCTCATTCGGGATCGGCGGCGGAGCCATCAGGCTGGCAGCTTGGCGAGGTTTTTCTGCAAAGCCTCATCGCCGACGAGACGGAAGTTGCCCAGGAGGCTGCTCGGGGGGGCGCACTTGTAGATGACGTCGACAAGCTCGGAAGCCCTCTGGTCAAAGAGCCCCGAGATCTTCTGCTCCATCTTCGTTAGTGCCTTCACTGCCGCCGACCTCCTGCGCTGAATGTCCATGTCATTGTTCCAGCCCTCCTGGGCCTCATACTTAGACGCTGATGAACTCGTCAACCATGCAGTGTACGTGTCGAGCTGAGCCTCGAACTTCAGTAAGGTGTCCGCAACGCAGCCGGTAACCTTCAGTTTCGCGACGCTACCTGCTTCAATGTTGCTCAAGGTGTCGACGGCCGCCGAGACAACGAGGTTGTGCCGCTGGAGGAAGAACATGCGCCCGCTGTCAATGTCTCCGAGGCTCACGTCCTTGACCCGCTCGACTGCGCCAGCGACATTCACCTTCAGGGCGCCATACCTTCCTAGAACCTCTGCCAAGTCAGGCGCGTGGCCCTCGGGCGCGTCGATAGCCTTCTCCACCGAGGTGATCGCGTCGTCAGCAACCTTGCACGCCGCGAGCGACGTCTGCGCGGGCGCCTCGAGGGTTCGCAGGAGGACATCTGAACAGGCGGGCATGATGGAGGTTGTTAGGCACTGCACAAATGTGGCGAGCTTGGGTAAGAAGGAGCCCATATCCGCAGACGAAGCCCTCGGGCCCTGCCAAGCGTCGAGCGGCGCAGCAATCTCGGATCTGCAATTCATGAAACTTTCGAACACACGGCTCATCCTCTCGCACATACCAGATGCGCACTGCAAACTGGACGCCGGCTGCTCCGACGACTTGCCTGCCGCTATAGCTGGGATGGTGCCGTCGGAATAGAGCAAAACGAACTCGTGTTCCCACTGTGCGGTCTCGCGAACCGCTCGTAACCACTGCCGCTGCATCTGCGCCTCGCAGTCAGGCCCCCCCTCCATCTTGCCAGGGCGCGGGCCCGGATCAATGGCGTCGACGAGGGCCTTCAAGAAGGGCGGGGGAAGGGCGGGGCGGGAATGTCAAACTCCCGGCCCTATTCTGAACAACCCCACGCCGCCCCACTCGCAGCGCAGGAGGAGGGGGGGGAAGAGGAGGAGGAGGAGGAGGAGGGAGGGAGGAGGAGCAGGGAGGAGGAGCAGGGAAGCGGAGCAGGGAGGATGAGGATGACAGTGAGGAGGAGGAGGAGGAGGAGGAGGAGGAGGAGAAGGAAGGAAGGAAGGAAGGAAGGAAGAGGAGAAGGAGGAGGAGGACTGTTCTGCGAGCTAGCCGCCATGCGAAGCGTAAACAGAACGAATCATTGATCTAGCCTCGGGGCCAATGGGACTGGACTACCAAACATGAAATCAGTTCCCCCTCCTCCTCCTTGCTCCACTCCCTCCTCCTTCCTCCTCTCCCTCCTCCTTCAAGCCCTGTATGTGTCGACAGGAAGAGCGACTGCTCCTGCCCCTTGTAGCTGCGGCGCGCCGTTGTCGTCCACGAGGAGCTTCTCAATCAAATGGACTCCGCCCGCCCAAGTAGCGGCCGCAACCGCGGACCGAACGGCGTCGGCGTACTTGCGGGCATCCGCGGGGCAGAACTCGTTGAACATGTCCAGCCGAGCTTTGCCCTCCGTCGACTGTGGCCTGATCGTCAATGTCGAGGTAGTCAAGGTGGCCACTTGGTCTTCAAACGAGGGCTTGGCGCCCTCCTGCTGCGTCGATCTGGACAACGTCTCCGTTTCGGCCTTCACCTTGCGCAGCCAATCGGACAGCTGGGTAAACTCGCGGCGTCGCTCCGTGGCCATTTTATCAAGGGCGCCCCGTGCTTGGGGAAACTGACGAAGTAGTTGGCTAGGTGATCGCTCTGCCCATCGGTGAATCGGAAAGTCGCGCGGGCAAGCGGGCCAGGGGGGAAGGCGAGAGGCCGGAGGCAGCGGATGAACAGGGAAGGGCAAGAAGCGGGGGAAGGGGGAGAGGACGGTGGTCGAGAAGGGGGGTGGGGAACGGGGCAGCACCATTCAAGCGGCGAGGGTTGGCGGCCAGGGGGGCAGGGCAGCGCCAATTCGAACCTTGCCCTCGCAACTCATCGCCATTCCAATTTCACCCATTGCCACGCCTGCTCTGTCCAGGCGCGGGCAACCCGCCCCGATAACCATGAGAGCACAGCAATGGTGCGCCTCGAGCCCCAGCCCCCAACGGATGAGGAGGGACGGAGAAGGAAGGGGAGGGAGGGGGGAAAGGTGGAAGAGGAGGGGAGGGAAGGAGGAGGAGGGGGAGGAGGAAAATGGGGACGGGCATTTCGCGACCCAGGTCAGGCCATGGCCACCGACGCGTCGGCCTTCACCAGACGCTGCAGCGGCTCCACCTGGAACGTCGCCTTCGGCAACTGGACGAGCGCCTGGGCGTCTCGCAACTGCGCCGCGACGCTTGGGTCGCACTCCTCGGGGGCACTCGCGATCTGCTTCAAGATAACATTCAACGCCTTGCCCAGCTCTGCCTTGACGTAGCCCAACGGGCGCGCGCTCGTCAGCGCAGCCGCGAGAAACTCGCCAAACTACTTCGCCCGCTTCGACGCGGCCTCCAAGAGGTGGGCCGGCAGAGGGCCGGCCTCCTTGACGGAGCCAGCCTCGTCACTCGCGGGGATCCGCTCATCGGCCATCAGGATGTCCGTCAACGGCACCGCGCCATGCGGCGCCCGGGCCTCGGGGGGCTCGGCCGAAGGCGAAGGCAGCGGCGGGGCGCAAGCCTCGAACATCGTCGCCAATTGCGAGCGCGTGAGCAACTGCACCAGGGAGTCCGCACAGTCGAACGGTCTCGCGGCCCGAGCGGGGCGCTCGAGCAATGAGCAGAATAGAGCGCGAGAAGGGGGGGGGGCGGAAGGGCGAAGGGACAGGGGAATGATGAACGGAAAACTAAGACCAGAAGAAAAGAAACAAAAAAAGGAACGAGAAGGGCAGATGGCGGGCGGGGGCCGAAGCAGCGGGGGAGAGGGGGAGGATAGGAGGGGGGGGGGGGGACAGAGACAGAGACAGAGAGAGAGAGAGGGAGAGAGGGATAGAGACGCACAAACAGCACTTCCCATCCGCCAGGCTCCAGAGGCCTTCCTCATCACGTCTGAATCCCAGCGAGAAGCAACTCCCCGATCGCTAAAATCTAAAGCCGTGCGGCGCGACAAGGCCTGGGCCCGGGGCGCCCCGAACAAATGCCCTATGAGCAACAGCGCAGAGATGGCGCAGCAAAAGGCTCCTTGAGCGCGATGTTGGTGCGCCACAAGAACTCGCAATCGATCTCGACGGGCGGGTCGGCCAGCGCGAGGGCGGTCAACGAGTTCCACTCCTCGTCGAAGCTCACGAAATGCTTGTCAGCATCTCCTCCTTGGCGGTTCTTCCATTTCTTATGACGCTTACAGCCCATCTCCATCACCTGGAACGTTCTGGCAATGAGTTCGAAGGCATGCTTCTCTGTCTCGTCTTTGGTAGCTGCTGCTTTGTTGCGCGCAACCCCAGCCCAACGCACGAGGGAACGGATCTTGGTCGTCGCATCGCTGCCGAAGTAATTGGACCGCTCGTTGCACTGCCTCCGCGAGCGACGATGTTCCTTAAACGTCTCCTTGACGTCCAGTTTTGGTCGACATCGTCGCCTACTCCATCTTTGTCACCAGTGTCACCCACCTTCGCCGCCTTTGCCTTTGTCTTCGACTTCGATGTTGCCTTTACCACCTTTGTCGTGCTGGCTGAAGTTGAAGCCCTCTTGGCAATTGGCGCGCCTCCGTCGTCCGAGTAGAGGTCGTCGTCGGTGTCGGAGTCGTTCGCCGCCCGGGCGAAGAAGCACATGGAATTGGCCTTCTTGGCCGGCGCCTTGGCCTTGGCAGCGCGCCGCTTTTTCTGCTGATGCGCCCTCTTCAGCTCGGCAGCCTCGTTCTGTCGATCTTCTTCGTCCACCATGCATTCCTGGAGCACGCTGAACACGGCGCCCCTGCATACGCTGTTGTACGCTTCCGTGCTTGCCTTCGCCAAGTCGGCGAACTTCTCGGCTGCCGCGGACTCCCCAGACTCGCTGCCCAAATCCTCGGACTCCTCGTGCTCCAAGGTGGAGACGAGCTGAGTCTTGATCTTCATTGGCTCGTCGCCTTTCGATCCCGGGACGGCCGCGCCGCGGATGCCTTCTATGACGCGCACGACGTGGTTGAGAGCTTTATTATTGGGCAACTTCGGGTCACCGAAAAGTTTGCGATACTGCGCCATCGGGTAACATAAATCATCAGGTTTCTCCTGGAAACGATTCTGATACCTCTTCTTCCCCACGTGGAACCTCTGCTTCGTCTTGCGGCCTGAGGGCCGCAAGCAACGCGACAAGGCCGCGGCTGCAGCCTTCCCCGGCCCGCCCTGTGGAGCCCTGCCCCAAGGGCAAGCCGGGGCCGCGGGGGGGCCCGAGGTCGGCGACAGCCGCGGACTTGAAGTGGGGGAGAGCGGGGAAGGCGAGAGCGGCTGCCGAGCCTGGACCCCTCTTTGTCTTCAGCATCCTCTTCATCACGGACTCCTTGGTCTCGCTGCGCTTCTGCTGGAAGGCCTCCCTTTTCGTGTTGTCCTTGCCAAGATGCTTGGCATAGTGCTCCCTCTCCTGGTCAGGCCCCTCCTGCAAGTGCCTCACTGTGGTGCGCCAAGTCTTGCCGCATAGCCAGCAACACGAGCCCTGCGAGGACGAGGGGGCCGACGCGTCCTCGGCGTCGCACCCCCACCTGATGACCTTGCGCTGCGGGTCGCACGGGCCAGGGCTCTCGTTCCAGATCGCCCCGCACTGCATGGCGCAGAACTTCTTCAGCCCCTTCCGCTGCTCCGCCACCTGCCCCGAAGCAGCGCGAGGGGCAACGGCGGGGGGCGCAGCAGGATGACGGCGGCGTCGGGCGTCTTGGCTGGGCGGGCCCGCGATCGAGGAGAGAGGAGGGGAGGGCCGGGCGGGCCGGGCGGGCCCGCGATCGAATAGATCGAGAGACACGAGAGGCGGCGAAGCTCGAGGCAATAAAAACCTGGAGGGCCGAGAACAAACGAGGGGCGAGGAAGGGGGGGGCAAGGCAAGGGCACAGGTGGGGGAAGGGAGACGACGGCAAACAGGACGGAGACTACAAATACCGCCCGATTCGCCAGTGGACACCTCAGGCTCATCTGCCTCGCCTGCGGCGTCGGCGCCCTCGTGCGCAACCGACGGGCGGTAGCCGCGGCGACGTCGATGCGCCCGCCTCCCCCTTTTGCCGCCCCCTCCCCCCGCACTCACCCGCGCCCCCGCAACGTCGCTCTGGCGCATGCCGCACGGCTGGGGGAGCATCGCGGGAGAGGCGGGGGCGGGCGGGGGCAGCGGGCGCGGCGACGGCGCTGCGGCGCGCGCGCTTCGACTGTGGACCTCGGGCGCATCCTCTAGCGCGCCGGCCGCGTCTCCGTCGGGCGATCTCTGCCTCTGCTTCTGCCTCGTCTTCTTCGCCCTGGAGCCCTCGCAGCCCTCGGGCGGCTCCGGGGGCGGGGCGCACGCGGATCCGCTCGAGCCGCTCGGCGGAGCGCCCCGCGCGCCCTGGCGGGGCGAGAGCTGGGCTGGGACGAAAGACGAGGGAGGGGCGGGCAACTGGCTGCCCTCCTCCTCCTCTCCCCTCCTCCTCCTCCTCCCCCTTGCGTAGCCGACCCCCATCCATTGACCCTCCTCCTCCTCCTCCTCCGCCTCCTCCTCCCCCTCCTCCTCCTCCTCCCCCCTTTAGCCGTAGCCGTGGCCCTCTTCCCCGTTTCCCCAATCAACCCCTGCCCGTCCTCTTTCAACCCGCCCTTGGGCGGGTCAGGCCCTTCGCTCCTGGTCGTCCGCGACCTCCTCCTTCTGCTCGGCGACCTCCCCCTTCTTGGTGCGTTCCTTCTTGTCCGCGACCTCCTCCTTCTGCTCTTTCTTATCCTTCTTCTCCTTGCCCTCCTTGGACCTGTCCTTGTCCTTGTCCTTGTCCTTGACCTTGACCTTGTCCTCAGAGGGCGGCGCAAGGGGGCAATGGCAATCAGGAGTGGAGACTGGGGGTGGCAAGGAGGAATCAAGTCTGAATCATGTCCTGTTGCTTCTCCTTCTTGCCCTGCGCCATGGAGGCCGCGCGCCCCTGGCCCTGGGCCCAGGCCAGTGGCGGCAAGGGCTCCGGCGGGGAGCGCGCCCCAGGCCCTGGGCCCTGGGCCCCCGGGCAGCCTCGCGCGGGGGCGAACCAACTGGCTGGCTGCAGGAGCCGCCCCTGCCGTCGCACAGGGAGGAGGAGGGAGGGAGAGAAGGAGAGGGAGAGGGAGAGGGGACGAGAGGGAGAGAGGGAGAGAGGGAGGGAGGGAGGGAGGGATTGGAGGGAGGAGAGGGGGAGAGGGAGGATGGAGAGGGAGAGGGAGAGGCGAGAGGAGAGGGATGAGAGGACGAGGGGGGGGAGAGAGGGCGAAGAGGAGAGGAGAGGGAGAGGGAGGAGGTAGGGAGAGGAGGGGGAGCGGGAGAGGAGAGGGGATGGGAGGGAGAGGGAAGAGGGAGAGGGGGAGAGGGGAAGAGGGAGAGGGTTTAGAGGAATGACGTCATGCGTGGAGTCAGATTGAGAGGGGGTGAGAGGGGGAGAGGGGGAGATCGGACAAGTAGGCGGACCAGGGTCCGTCCGCGAGGCGCACTGCGGTGCGACAACTCGCATACACTATTTGCGGCGGTGCAGCCTTTAGATACGAGGGCGGGCAACAAAAAAACCCCTCCCCCGGCGCAGTGCGACAGACGCTACAGACGGCGGACAGACGATGATGATCTCACCTGTCAGACCGCGTGAGGAAAAAGGCCCCAACAAGAAAGGCGACGTGCTGACACGTGGCTAGGCGGCTTGGCAGACCGCCAGTTGGGCGCTTGGCCGCGAAGCGGCGCGCAGTGACGGGGCACCCCCCGCCCCCACGCCCTGACACCGTGGACGCGGAGCCACGCGTACACACGGGCAGGCAGAAAGGAGGAGATTAGCGCGGGGCACCAGGTGGAGCGCCGCGGAACGATGACAGCATAGCTTGGATGGTGAGTGACGGCACGGCACCATCGGGCGAGGCAGTGAGCAGCTCGGCAAAGGCTCGCCCAGCGCTGTGGAGGCGCTGGAGTAGAGGGCCTTGACGAGCTTGGGCGGCGGCGAGGTCCGCGGCGAGAGCTAAGCACCTCTGCTGGAGAGCAGCCATAGCCTGTGACAGCTCGGTTTCGCGGTCGGTGAGGGGTGGCTGCTCAGTGCCAGCAGCCGAGAACCTCGAGACAGAGGCGAGGTCCTCGGTACGCCTGTCCAAATGGTGGACTAGCGTAGTGCGGCACCCTGTACGCTGTCGTCCGTCACCCTTGAAGGGTGACTGGAGGGGCACACGCGACCCCAGGGCTGGAGCCGCTAGGGCCACGCCCCGAGAGGTCGGGAGAGCCGCTTCCTCTCGCTCAGCAACGATGGAAGCGTGGACGGGGCACGAGGGCCTGTCTGGTTCAGTGCCCTGCGGGGGGGCTAAAGCCGCCCACGCGGGCTGCCGGCGGTGGGGGGGCGGAGTGGTTTGCGCGGTGGACCAGTCATGATGCCGTGCAAGGGCTCTGAGGTCGGTCGCGTAGAAGGTTGGCGTCTCGGTAGGGCGGCATGGTCGGCAGCGTGTGGTATCGGCGGTGCGTCCTCCATGCCACTCAGTCCGCGGGGGTCACCCAGGTCGTGGTCGGCGTCTTGGCGGTGGCCGATATCATCGTATGTGGGCGATGTCGCTCTCGGGGACGGAGTCGCAGTAGGGATCGAGAGGTTGCCCGACGGGGCAGGGTTTTCGCTGGCTGGTCCGTCGTCCAAAGCGTCCGATCCCCTACCGAAGCTGAACAGGTCATCCTCCTGTTCGTCAGCGTCTTGAACAAGAGCGGCGTTGTCATGTGGGTGCGCTGCCGCTCTCAGTGGCGGAGTCGGGGGCGCCGTGTGGGTGCCCGACGAGGCAGGGCCGGCGCTGGCTGGCCCGTCGCCCAGGAAGTCCAGGCCCCCACCAAAGCCGAACGGGTCGTCCTCCTGTTCGTCGAATATCGCCCGTTGGGCCTCGGCCCAGAGCTCGTCCGGGTTCTGTGGGATGTCTGGTCCAGCCGCGGTTGGTGCCTGGTCAGACAGCAGGGGATTTGGTTCCATTTTGTTGAGTTCCGCAGCTGTGAACCCAGCCCTGCGGTGTGGGAGGGGGAGTGTACGGTGTCTACGCTCGTAGATGGCGACAGCGACTCATGAAGCACGGTCGCTTGGCGATGTCGTGTTTTGGCAGCTTCGACAATGTCGTCTGGAAGGTTATGAGTACGTGCCGCCGTTGTGGCGAGGGCGTCAGCCTGACGATTGAACTCCTCCGCGATGGGCCCGATGAGCCCGAGGTCAATGCCCATGTCGCCCTGGTGGCTGGCGACTTTCTCGACGCGGAACATGTTGGGCTTGGCCATGACGCATCGGTGGATCTTTTCCCAGAGCTCCACGTGCGTGCCCTGCGGTGGTGAGGGTCCGTCGATGATCCTTTGGAAACCATCAACCACCGCCTGGTTGTCCACGAAAACGTGTACGGGCCGTTCAGCACATGCCGTGAGGTGGACAATGGCGAGGGTCTCCGCAAGCTGTGCGTTCTGCGTAATGCCGTGAACGCGTGCACTGTAGTTCATGCGGTGGTCGATACCGTAGTAGACGCCGTAGCCCGCTCGTGCAAGCAATGGGATGGCTTGGTTGGTGCATGCACCGTCCGTGGCAGCGTAGACCCATGTCCAACCAGTGTCGTGGTCAAGGTAGGTGGTGTAGGAGTCCTGGGCTGAAGCCGCAGGATCTCCCTCAGGTGGGGGCCGCGGTATGGGCTGAGGTAGCGGGTCCATCGCGAGGTCGGCCTGCAGGTCGAGGAGGGCTGGGTCTTCATCGAAGAGCCCGCAGTGTCTTGTGTGCGGCGGAAGACGGGCCCACTGCTCGTCACTGATGAGGGTGGTGAGAGGGACTCTTTCACGGGCCCAGCACTTGCAGTCGCGGACAGTGTGCTCCTGAGTTTCCTCTTCCTCGTCGCAGTATCGGCAGATGGGCTGGGGTCAGCTGACGTGTTTGATCGGGATCGTCGCTGTTGGGTGTGGTCCCCGCCCGACAGGTAGTTCAGGAGGAGCGCCAGCTGCCAGGCATTGCATTTGGCTGCTCCTTTCGTTCGGGCGAGCCACGTGCTGGCGAAGAGGTCGAGGCCCTGTCTGACAGAGGCCAGGTGTCCAAGGTCATGACGTCGTGGCTTGATCTTTCTCAGAAAGGCTCTGCGTTGTGAGGCTCGCAGCATGTGAAGGAAGGCGTTTTGGGGTAAGTTCAGCCAACTGATCTGACAGCCCCAGTCGTCGTACATGATGCCAAATGTGGGCCAGGTCCAACGGAGCTGCTGAAGCGTCTGGACAAGTCGTCCGACAGGTCCTCCTCCGAATAGGGTCTGGACATGGTGTTGGAGATCCCTGACGAGACCGCAGAGAGTAGCGTCGCGGTTAACCTGTCGCCGCAGACACAGGAAGACTTCACGCTGCGTAATGGCGTCAATCTCCAGGGCGTGTCCTGGGACGCACACGGCCATGAGAGTCCAAAACTCGAACCACCTGTTTCCCTTGGGGCGGATAGCCGCCTTAAGGGCATGGTTGTAGGCAGTTTTGACGGGGCCTGATGGGGCTTGAATGTCGGTGCCCGTGGTACAGACGCTGGCAGCAAGGGAACGGGCGTGCCGCGCCTTAATAAGCATCGGTGATGGGAGCTTGCAAATGCGCGGCAGGCGACTAGTCGCCCTGCGAACACGGGCGTCAGCGGTGGCCGTGAGGTTAAGCGCGGCTGGAGCCGGCGCTGCCTCGGCGTTGATGTAACTCACGACGAGCTTGAAGGAGTCGACCACGCGTAAGGGCCGTTCCGCCAGAGTGAGCTGGGTAACGGCGGTGTGAAGCTCGTCGGTGAGCGCCCACCCCGCCACTTTGCCAGGGTGAATGCGTTGACCAGAAAATCGATCAAACTTGGCGGTTTCATCAAGAGATTTCTGCAACTCAGGCGCGGTGTGAGTAGTGGAGTTGCTGTCGTCAACAAAAGTAGTGCTGAGTGATCGCGGAACGTATCGATGCTGTCTCTTGGTCCACACACACATGAGCAGCTTAATGTCGTCCAGGGACCAAGAGCTTCCCTGGAGGTGACCGTTTGTCCTGGCCAGCTCCTTAGAGTACGCACCGTTCATGCGGATGTAGCGTTTGTGACGACTGTAGAAGTTTCTGCGGACAGTAACGATGTCTTGGGGGCACCCCGCGTGAAGCGCAAGGTTAAGGCAGATGTCCGTGATGAGGTAGTCGAAACACTTCTGTCGGTCCAGGGCAGCCCCAGCTAAGGGGAGGAGTAAGGCCTTGGCGTGTTCGATGCGCAGGGCAAGAGAGGTGCTGACGTCCCCAATGGTAGCTTTGGGGACAGCGCCAAAACTCGTGGCGTGGGTCCATCCTTTCCGCCAGTTCGTGAGGCTGCGGTAAGCTGGCGCTTCCCACGCATACATCCAAACGGAAAGCACCGAGAGAAGTCGTTGGTCCGTTGGGAGTTCGCCTCGGCCTTTTCGGAGGCACGGGTTTGGCACATGGAGGAGGGGTTCTGGGATGGTGCCAGTGCGTTGCATAGCGCGTAAGACGCTGGCAAAGAGGCGAAGAATGTCGTCGGGTAGCTCCTTAGCCTCCTTAGTAGTCCAGCCGTCCAGTCCCCGCGCGCGGCGCGGTGAACGGGTGCGAATAAAGTGGATGAGTTGGTCGTCGGTGAGGTGGAAAGGGGTAGCTGGTGATGGCGTAGGCAGCTCTTGTCGGTACTCGTCGTAGAAGTCAGCCCACGTCGGCATGGCTTCGGCGTCATGTCCAGCACGGGCACGGTACCTGCCCAAGATGGGCTCCCAGGTGTCGACCATGAGCTTAAGCATGTCCTTGGTGTTAGCAACGATGGCGTTGGCAGGGAAAATGTCGGGGACTTGCGCAGGTGGTGGTTCACGAGTGTGGTCTTCGTCGTTGTCCGTGTCGGGCGAACTACCGTCGCTGGGGCTGAAGCCGCCAGCTTCGGTGTCAGCGTCGCTGTCGTCCGTGCTAGCTTTGTCAGGTTTAAAGGCGTTGGTGTCGCAGTAGAGTTGCGTATCGTCAGGTGTGGTAGGCGTGCGGAGATACGCCGTGGGCGAGCTGTCAGCAGCCCGTGCGTATATGGCCGCCTTTCGCCCGCTTGGCTCGCGGACGCCCTCAGCCCATATCTGATGCGTTCAGCTTTGGCACGGTTCGCACGTCGCGCCAGCTCTAAGTCGAGGCGTTGGATCAAAACGTCAAGGTGCTCTCCGTGAGGTGCTGGCTCGTCGGGGGTCCAGGCCTCGGGGAAGTCAAGGAGAACCGTGGGGCACAGCTTGTGACATAGGAGGCGGGCCGCGGTCCACGTGCAGTCGATGCGCTGCGCGAGGTACGGCGGGATGGCACGGCAATCTAAATGATGGTGCTGTCCGATGAAACGAAGCTCACAGAGTTGCCGATGGAGCTTGCGCAGTCGGTTCATGTGTATCGTGGAAGCTCCGTAGGTGGGAAGGCGCGGGGGACAACTGGTCGCTCTTCGAACGTGGGCGTGAGCCCGTGCATGGTGGGGGGCTTCTTTTTTGGGTGGTCGGGCGGTGGAGGTGGCAGGTCGCGCAGACGGGTGCGATGGTACTCATGACTGGCCTCGTTTGCCAGGGCGAACATGCGCTCCACGTCGTCGCGTGTGTCGGCCTGTTCCATGCGGTCCTGATATCGCCCAGCGATGAGGGTCCCTAGTGCCTGCAGCTCGTGACCCTCATGAGCTCCATCGTCGGGAGGGTAGGGCGGGGGGGCAAGAAGACGTCGGGCCGTATGGTCGAGGCGACTGAGGTCAAGCGTGACCTGCAGGCCAACATGAGACTTCGCTGGCAAGTCGCGAAGATAGCAGAAGTCGGTGACAAGGGATCGTGCCGCTTGGTTGGCAATGATATAATCGATGCGCGAAGTGCGGGGGCACTTGGTGACGCGGTCCCAGTCAGGGATATTGCCGTATGTGTGCATGGTGTGGTCTGGTGTGCCCTCAGCGACGTTGAACCATCCGTGCTGCAACATGTGCAGAAGGTGTGGATTGTCGTCAATGTTCGTATTGGCGTCCATGCAGATGAAATAGGGGGCTAAGCCGACCCTAGCGGCGGCGCAGTCAGCGAGCCGAAAAAGAGCTGTGCTGTCTCCTCCAGCAATCCCGTAGAGGCTCGCTATGTAGATCCCCGCGGGCCCGTGGTTGTTTCGTCGCCGCCTGCGGCGGTGCTGAGTGCAGAGCGGGAGAAAGACCTCGCGCCATCTTTTCTTGGCCTTGAGGGCGACGATACAGGGCGCATTGTCGTCGACAGTGGAGTCGACAATGGCATCCTTAGAGAGGATGGCGACCCCTCCCGAGGCGCCAGTGTTGCCCACGACGGTGTGGTCTGTGCCGCCGTGGGCAGCTCTGCGCTGGCTCGCGCCAGATCCAGGTCAGGTCCAAGACTGGCGTGGTATCCTCCGTGGAGTGGATTGGCGGCGCTGGTAGCGATGGCTTGTCTGGTCGGCTTGGCATGTCGGGTCTCCTGCAGTGCTATGACTGCGGCGTTGTGGTCGACACCAAGAGCGGTGAGGGTTGGCCAATTCGCTGAGAGACTGGTGATGTTAAGGCTGACGAGGTGTATGGAGCGACCTGGCCCGTCTCCATCGGTGGAGCTGGGGTTTGCACGCCCCGCACGGTGAAGGTCAGCCTGACCCTCGCCCAGGTAGAAGGCTTGGCCACAGTAGGAGCTCATGGCGTTCCTATGGATTAGCTTGACCGGGGCTGAAGCCGCCGTCAGGCCAGAAAGTATAGGCGGGACACGGTCGGCACTGCGCCAGGGGGGGTTCATAAACGTCAGTAAAACTGTCTCGGAAAATCCTCCTCACTCCTGTACCATAGGGGACGAGGGGAGGAGAGGTGAGACGGCAGCAGAGGGAGAGGGAGGCGACTCCTCGATCCGTCCTGCCGAACACAAAAGCAAAAGCGAACCAGCGGCGGCGGCTAGGCGCGTCAGCGGCACAACGCACGCGCATATACTGCGCACGCGACACCGCTGGTCCGTCCTGCGGTGGCGCGCCCGCCCCGTCAGTATCTTGATGAGCAGCATCTGGTGGAACAGCTCCAGCAGCACGGTCGGAGGCCTGGCGCTGGGCCTCGTCAATGCCCGCTGCCGTGAGGCCCACGTTGCGGACAGGGCTGATTCCCCGCGGGGCCGCCGCTGCCGCGGCAGCGGCTGCGGTGGCGGGGGCTCCGCCCCGACTCTGAGGTGAGAGCGGTGAGCCACCGCTGAAACCCGCCGCAAGGTCCTTGACACGGTACTTGTTCTTGAACGGGTCGAAGGTCGGCGCCTCGTCGATGGGGACGATCACGCGGGTGGGCAGCGGCGGCTCGTGGTCCGTGGACGGCGTCGGCTCGAGGTCGACCTGGCCAGGTTCGATGACGCTGGCTCCGAAGCGTGGCACCACTTCGGGGGCTCGGCCATCAGCCTGAGTCTCGCGAGGCGGCGAGCTCGTGGAGCTCCCGGGGGCCTTGCGTGAACTGTGGCGGCTGCAGGTCCTGCTGCGCGGGACGCGCCCGCCCGTGTGGCGGTCGCGTGGCGAGGTCGCCTGGGCATTAGCGCGCTCGGAATCCGCCCTGCTCGGGGATCGGATCGGCGCCGCGCAGGGTGAGGGGCTGGGCTGGCGAGAGGCGCTTGTGCCGCCCTCCGCCGTGGCTGTGGCCTGGTCAGGGTCGACAGCGTCGGGGCGGGGGCTGACGTGGTGGGCGCTTCCCTCGCTGTGCCGCGGGGAGGCGCTGTGATGCGCCTGGATGGGCGTGAGGACGAGCGGGGTAAGCGGCTGCCTCTCCCGCTCAGGTGGGGCAGGTTTTGCCTGGGCAGGGCGCAGTGCTGCAGCCACGTTTGGCGGGGGCGTGTGCTGGCGCGGTTGCCAAGCGCGCACGTTCGCATCGCGCCATCCTTCGGGGCGCCCAGCCCTGCCACGGTTTGTTGCAGCCCCTGGGCTGAACAAAAAAAAAAAAAAAAAATTAAGAAAGAAAAACTCCCCCCCCCCCTTCTCTCCCCCTCCAAAAAAAAAACAAAAAAAACAAAAAAAAAAACAAAAAAAAAAAAAAAAAAAAATGTTTGAAAAAAAAAAAAAAAAACAAAACCTTCATGAACAATAAAAAAAAAACACTTGAAAAACGCCGCAGGGGGTAGCACCTGCGGGCTGGTTTCTGGAGGTGGTTGCTGGAGGTGACATCATGTCGGCCTGAGTAAAGGCCCCAGGCGCGCGTGGACCCTGGCACTGGCGAGGTGGCCCTTAGGGCCTGCACGGGTGCACGCGGGTAGCCGATGACCGCTGGGTGTACCCTGGCGTGGGGGGCGTGGCCGTAGCTGGAGGCGGCTGCTCCAGCAGCCGCGGGCCTGGCACCTATGGGGCCACGGTAGTAGGCGGCAACCCCGTCATAGGCCGTGTTACCGCCTGTCGGGACTCGCGCGGGAGAGCGGTAGCGTGGCGTGCCCTGCTGTCCTGCGTCACGTTGGTCGCGCTGCTGAATGCGCTGCTGGTGCTGTTGGTGTCGCTGCCAGTCGGCTCTCGAGAGGGGACGGGTGTCGGGGAGGATGGTGGGCACGTCGGGCCGCTGCAAGCCCCGATAGACGTGCTCGAAGGCGTGGTCAGGGTAGGTCCCCCTACGGGTGAGTATCGCCGCACATGCTCCATGTAGTCGATGTTCTGCGGCTCGGAGATCGCCGTGATGTTGACGGCTCGCTGGTGCGCTGGTCCATAGAGGCAGAAACTACCACGGGTGCTGCGGTCGTGGTTTAGCTCGGCTTCGGTCGTGGCACGGCTCACCATGGCGTCGCAGAGTCGCATGTCGTAGTCGAGGGCTTGAGGCCCAGGACCACCCTCGGCGTCCCAGTGCAGTACCACATCTCGCCAGCGGGTGCGGGTAGTGTGGATGCGCTCGGCGATCGACTCGCAGACGGTCCTGACCGTGACACGGTCCCTGTACATGTTGGTGATGGCTAGGGAGTAGGGTCGGCGGACCGTCTTGTTGAAGGTGAATTCCTCCTTGAGGGCCTGGTGGGGACTGAAGAGCACGTAGCCCTCCCTCCAAAGAGGTTGGTCGGGGAAAGGTTCTTCGGGCATCCCCGTTCCTGTGAATCCAGGTGGCCGCCTTGTGCCGTCAGGCAGTCCCTGCCTGGGGACGCGCCGTGGCTGCGGTGGAAAGTACCATTGACCCTGGTAACCTGCTTGCCCTGGTTGTGGAGGTTCCCCCCCGGGGCCTGAAGGCGCTCGGGGGGGTTCCTTAAGGTCGTGGAGGGCTGGCGCGTTGCCGAATTGGCGGGCAAGGATGTGCGGCGGAATCCCTGTGGCACGGACGTCGAGCAGGTTGTGTGGCCTGGGGGGATGGGGGCACCTGCTGGACAGGCAGCATGTGTCGGAGTCCCTGTTGTTGGTGCTGTATGCACACGTCCAACTGTTGCACGAGTAGTCCGTGGACAGTCCATGAGTGTACGCAGTCCGCTGCGGCCGCAGTCTGGGCACGTTGGTTGGCCCGAGGTGCCGAGCTGCGTGTTGCGGCGAGCCGCGCAGTACTGACAGCATTGGAATCGACACTGTAGGCAAGACCAGCGTCCTGGGAGAGGCGGGAGCGCATGCTCGTTTGTGCCTGGGTCGTCTGGGTGGGGTCGCGGGCGATCCCACAAGGGCCAGACGTCAGCAAACCAGGATTGGCCTGTAGTGCGGACAACCTCGGCGGGGAGGCGAGCGTCCTCGGCATGGCACCTGATCCACTGGGGCCCCATGTCCGCTGGTACCATGACGGTGCGCCAGGTGTCGTCCACTTTGACATGGACTTGGGTCGGTGCCCAGAGCTTAGTAGTGGTGTCGCCGTGGTCGTGGTGGAGGATGACCCAGCCGTCCCGCCCCGCCACCGCAGGGTCAATAACGCGGTGGCCCATGACTGTCGTCCCCCACGGTAAGTAGGCACCGTCGTGGTGATCACCAGGGTCAAGCCAGACCTCGATGCCAGGGGCATTGACACGGGTCCGCACATCACGGACGTGGTAGGCGAGGACGTGGTAGGCAGTCGGCTCCTCTTCCGTCACAAGGTGCTCCCACGTCTCGATGCCACTGTTGTCTGAGGTGGAGTTCCCGCCACTCTGTCGTGACGAGCGAGAGGCAGATCGTCGTGGGCGGGCACGGCCTCGGGCGAGGGCGGCGGCCGCGCTGATGAGGGAAGGCGCACGGCGTTCGTCGGCTCCTGATGACGTCGATGAGCGGTCTGGACTGTGCGCCAGGGCTGTGCCTGACTTGTGAGTGCGCGGTGGGCCAGACGCGGCCCCAGGGCTGGAGCCGCTGGGGCGCGACTCGCGTGCGCCAGGATGCCCCCGCACGGGGACGGCTTGCAAGCCAGTGTACACCAGGTCGATGAGTGGTTTCGGGTCCAGCTGGAGCTTGCGAAGCGAGACGCGTGGGCGGGGCTGGTTAGGGTCGTCCCGGGTGGCTGCTTCAGTGTCGTAGTGCTGTTTGGCCCATACTCGCGCTGCCTCTGGCGAGTATAGTGCCTGCGGCGGTGGCCACGCTGCCGCGATGGCTGGTCTGCGCCTGGTGCTAGCTTCCTGGTCGTGAGCTTCAGCCGCCTCACGGAGATCTGGATGATCGTAGCCAGCGAGGTGAAGGGCGTGCGCGCAGTCGCCCATGCCATAGGCGTGTGGTAGGGCACGGCACCTGGAAGCAGCTTCTGTGGGGGCACACCAGTCCATGCGGATGAGGAGGCTCAGGACCCGAGGGTAAATGAGGCGCGCTCCGTGGGCCTCCCCTTTCACGAAGTTGTGCCTGTTTTCCCCGCGCGGTGGTTGGGTGGCCGCGCACATCCAGAGTGCGATGGGTCCCCACGCGAGGGTGTCGTCTTCGAGACTGTAGGGCGGGTGGGGCGGCATTGCGTACCACGCGGCCAGCGAAGGGTGCACGCTCGCGCACGTGCGGCCAACGTTGGTGCCAGTTCGGCCCTTCGCTTCACGGCGGGGACCTGGCAAGAGGTGCCCTCCACTGGCAGCAAGACGGGCCGCAAGGTCGCCGCGGGTCCCATGCCAGAAGACAGTGGGCGCGTCGGTGGTGGGTTGGCGGAGGTCCCACGGGAGGTATGGGAAGATTGTCTCGCCTGAGTTCCCGCCCGAGTCTTCCAGCACCCAAGTGAGGCGGTTCGGTGGCCTCTGCATGATGTCCGTCCACGGCCCCAGCGCTTGGAGTGTTGGATCATGAGTAAATCGAGGATGGTCGTGGAGTCGCAGAGCGTCTTTGATGTCCTCTGTAGATACGCCACTGTTTCCTAGCGCAAAGCCGTTTTGATACAGGGCGTTAAGTATGCTCTTCGGCGGCACGGGGACCGCTGGTTCGCGCTGGATGGTGTTGCGTAAGTTGCGCGTCGTTGGCTTGAGGGCTGTGTAAGGCATACCAGGGCCTGAAGGCGCCTGGGGCCTGTCGGGTGATGCATAGCGTGCTCGCCGTCGTGGTGGTTGGGTGTCCGCGTCGGGGGAGGAACCACGAGCATCAGCATGTCGGAAGATGGACCACGGGCTATCGTGGGTGCACTCACGAGTTTCCCTTGCCTCGGTGTCGCTGCCGTGTGCTGTGGCATCCTCGTTAGTCGGTAGGTTACCGAATGCCGCGCCGCTTTTGGAGCCGTCTCGTGGAGACGGGCTGGTCGATCTTGGTGTGACAGACGAGGCTCGCGATACGGCGGCAGTGACTTCGACGATGGCGGCGGTGGTGGCGGCAGTGACATCGGCGACTGCGGCGGCAACTGCTGCGGCGTAGTGTTCCTGCAGCAGCGGATGTCGGAGTGAGTGCACGTGCTGGTCGTCGTGTTCGTCGGCGAGCGTGCACGGCATTTTGCATGTGGCCTCATCACGCGGCCTCCTGCTCGGTTGGCAACAGCGGAGGCACCACTGGGCTGTGGATGAGTCCAGGGCCCGCGCACAGATGCGGGCTCCTACGTGTCCCACAGCTCCCTGAGCAAGAAGTTTGGCACTGACGAGTAGAAGACCACACACGACTCCACCCGTGGCAATAGCCCCGAGCTTGCCGCTGGCCCATTTCAGGACACCCCCGAGGCCGACCCCGACTGCGGTGGCTCCGCCCGAGACGCTATCTCTGAGTTTGACGCTGGTTCATTTGAGAGTGGCCCACAATGCGGACGTGACGTTGTATGTCGTTGTGCGTCGGGATGTGGTGGGCACCGATGGGCCTGGCGCCGTCGCTTTGCGTCGTCGTCGTTGTCGGTAGCTGGGGTCTCGGCTCGGTGTCGGCAAGTACCCATCGATCTGGTCCTTGTACGGCATTGCTATCACGATGGCGTACGTGGCCACGAAGAGGCAGATGAGGCAGCCACAATGTCGTGATGCCGCTGCGCTGTGCTGGGGCTCGTGGAAACCGCTGGCATCTGGGTACTCATCATCAATGGGGGCGTTGTCGATGTCGGCCTGCCAGTGGCCAATGACACTGGGGTTGGAGTCAGTCACGTTGTCACGGTGTACAGAGGTGTGGGGCGTGGTGCTGCCACCTGCGGTCTGGGGATGTCCAGGTCTAGCCAGTGCTGCAGCGGGGCTGAAGCCGCCACTGCACGGACTGGCATTAGCTGGCGATGCAGTGGTATGGCTTGTCGCGTCGGCGGCAGTGACGCCTTCAGCGTCGTTGAGCTGTGCGCAGGGGTCGGCCTGAGCCGAGTTGTGGGGCGGACTGCTGTGCGACGAGGTGTGCCCTAAGTGGGGTTCACTGTCGCGGTCACGCTGGGCCGTGTCGCCTGGTGGTGTTGTACCGTCGCGATCCTGGGTTTCCATGTCGTCCTGGCTATCGTCCACGTGGACCGAGCCCAGGGATATGTTGCTGATATCGTCCGACGCGTGGAATGAGTCCAGGGGTGTGTCGCTGATGTCACTGGCCGCGATGTGCTGAGGCAGCCATGGTACGGGGTCGTCTGCGGCCTGATCACCCGTGGCGTGCTGGGCGAGGCCAGCTGGCGGTGGTGGGTTAAGCGGTTCCATCGGTGCCGCGGCGAGCTCTGCCTCCACAAGCGGCTGCATGTCTGTCGGGTGGTGCAGGATCGCATCGGCGAGGTACGCCAGGGCGTCTTGGTCGGGTGGGGGAAGGCCTCTGGGTAGTAAGGCGTGGGCCCGTGAGAGGTATGGCGGCAAAGGTGCCGTGAAAGCTTCTGGGCCGACAAGTTGGGCGCGAGCACCCTGGTATTCCAGAAGGAGGCCAAAGTAACGGGTGGGATACTCGCGGCTGCCTTGGATAAGAGTGAGGTTGCGGTTTGTGCGCTGTCTGTCGAGGCCCGCTCTATACCAGATGTCCTCGCACATGTCGAGCGCGGTGAGCTGGCGCAGGGCGTCGGTTGTGTCCTCAGAGTCCTCCTGGAAGAGGTGATCGTACTGTGGCAGATGAAGCGTCGCCAAGATGTACGGGACGCAGTCCTCGAGCCATGCCCAGAACACGTCCTGGTGGTCCTCACCTGGTGCCCACGCCGCAGCACACGGTATGAGGCGGGCACGGATCATCATCAGGTGCCAGAAAGCAGGGTCCTCCTCGGGTTCGCCCCTAGCGCACAGGGGGGTGGTGAGACCCGTGGGGCAAAAGCGGGGCACGACAGCGGGGCTGAAGCCGCCACTGTGTGCCTGGCCTAAGGGGGAGAGGGGGGAGGGGGAGAGGGGGAGAGGTGGGGAGAGGGGGAGAGGGGGAGAGGGGGATGGGGGGGAAAGAGGGGGAGAGGGGGAGAGGGGGAGAGGGGGAGAGGTGGGAGAGGGGGAGAGGGAAAGGGAAGAGAGGAGAGAGAGAGAGAGGGAGAGAGGGAGAGAGGGAGAGAGGGAGAGAGGGAGAGAGGGAGAGAGGGAGAGAGGGAGAGAGCGGACAAGTAGGCGGACCAGGGTCCGTCCGCGAGGCGCACTGCGGTGCGACAACTCGCAAAACACTATTTGCGGCGGTGCAGCCTTTAGATACGAGGGCGGGCAACAAAAAAACCCTCCCCCGGCGCAGTGCGACAGACGCTACAGACGGCGGACAGACGGTGAAGATCTCACCTGTCAGACCGCGTGTAGAAAGAGGCCCCAACAAGGAAGGCGACGTGCTGGCACGTGGCTAGGCGGCTTGGCAGACCGCCAGTTGGGCGCTTGGCCGCAAAGCGGCGCGCAGGGACGGGGCACCCCCCGCCCCCACGCCCTGACACCGTGGACGCGGAGCCACGCGTACTCACGGGCAGGCAGAAAGGAGGAAATTAGCGCGGGGCACCAGGTGGAACGCCGCGGAGCGATGACAGCATAGCTGGGATAGGGAGTGACGGCACGGCACCATCGGACGAGGGCGTCAGCAGCTCGGCGAAGGCTCGCCCGGCGCTGTGGAGGCGCTGGAGCAGAGGGCCTTGACGGGCTTGAGCAGCGGCGAGGTCCGCGGCAAGAGCAGCACACCTCTGCTGAAGAGCGGCCATAGCCTGGGACAGCTCGGTTTCGCGGTCGGTGAGGGGCGGCTGCTCAGTGCCAGCGGCCGCGGGCCTCGCGGCAGGGACGAGGTCGGTGCGCCTCAGTGCCCTGCGGGGGGGCTGAAGCCGCCCCCGCGGGCTGGCGCTGGTGGGGGGACGGAGTGGTTGGCACGGTAGGACCAATCATGATGCCATGCGAGGGCTCTGAGGTCGGCCGCGTAGTAGGGTGGCGTCTCGATAGGGCGGCGTGGTCGGCAGCGTGGGGTGTCGGCGGAGCGTCGTCAATGCTGCCACTCAGTCCGAGGGGGTCAACCAGGTCATCGTCGGCGTCTTGACGGTGGGCGACATCATCATGTGGGTGCGATGTCGCTCTCGGAGACTGAGTCGCGGTAGGCGTCGAGAGGTTGCCCGACGGGGCAGGGTTGTCGCTGGCTGGGCCGTCGTCCAAGACGTCCAATCCCCCACCGAAGCCGAACGGGTCGTCCTCCTGTTCATCGGCGTCTTGGAGGTGAGCGACGTCATCATGTGGGTGCGGTGCCGCTCTCGGTGGCGGGGTCGAGGTGGGCGTCGTGCGGATGCCCGACGGGGCAAGGTTGGCGCTGGCTGGCCCGTCGCCCAGGAAGTCTAGTCCCCCGCCGAAGCCGAACGGGTCGTCCTCCTGTTCGTCGTACATCGCCCGGTGTGCCTCGGCCCAGAGCTCGTCAGGGTTCTGCGGGATGTCTGGTCCAGCCGCAGGTGGTGCCTGGTCCGACAGCAGGGGGTTTGGTTCCATTTTGCTGAGTTCCGCAGCTGTAAACCCAGCCCTGCGGTGTGGGAGCGGGAGAGTGCGGTGTCTGCGCTCGTAAATAGCGACAGCGACCCCATGGAGCACGGTCGCTTGGCGATGACGTGTTTTGGCAGCTTCGACAATGTCGTCTGGAAGGTTGTGAGTGCGTGCCGCCATTGTGGCAAGGGCGTCAGCCTGACGGTTGAACTCCTCCGCAATGGGCCCGATGAGCCCAAGGTCGATGCCCATGTCTCCCAGGTGGCTGGCGATTTTTTCGACGCGGAACATGTTTGGCTTGGCCATAACACATCGGTGGATCTTTTCCCAGAGCTCCACGTGAGTGCCCTGCGGCGCTGGATGTCCGTCGATGATGCTTTGGAACCCATCGACCACCGCCTGGTTGTCCACGAAAACGTGCACGGGCCGTTCGGCACATGCAGTAAGGTGGACAATGGCGAGGGTCTCCGCAACCTGGGCGTTCTGCGTTAGGCCGTGAACGCGTGCACTGTAGTTCATGCGGTGGTCGATGCCGTAGTAGACGCCGTAGCCCGCTCGTGCTAGCAATGGGATGGCTTGATTGGTGCATGCACCGTCCGTGGCAGCGTAGACCCATGTCCAACCAGTGTCGTGGTCAAGGTAGGTGGTGTAGGTGTCCTGGGCTGAAGCCGCAGGATCTCCCCCAGGGAGGGGCCGCGGTATGGGCTGTGGCAGCGGGTCCCTCGCGAGGTCGGCCTGAAGGTCGAGGAGGGCTGGGTCTTCGTCGAAGAGCCCGCAGTGTCTTGTGTGCGGCGGGAGACGGGCCCACTGGTCGTCACTGATGAGGGTGGTGAGAGGGAGTCTTTCTCGGGCCCAGCACTTGCAGTCGCGGACGGTGTGCTCCTGAGTTTCCTCTTCCTCGTCGCAGTATCGGCAGATGGGGCTGGGGTCAGCTGACGTATTTGGTCGGGATCGTCGCTGTTGGGTGTGGTCCCCGCCCGACAGGTAGTTCAGGAGGAGCGCCAGCTGCCAGGCAGTGCATTTGGCTGCTCCTTTAGTTCGGGCGAGCCACGTGCTGGCGAAGAGGTCGAGGCCCTGTCTGACAGAGGCAAGGTATCCAAGGTCGTGACGCCGCGGCTTGATCCTCCGCAGAAAGGCTCTGCGTTGTGAGGCCCGCAGCATGTGTAGGAAGGCGTTTTGGGGTAAGTTCAGCCAGCTGATCTGGCAGCCCCAGTCGTCGTACATGATGCCAAATGTGGGCCAGGTCCATCGGAGCTGCTGGAGCGACTGGACGAGTCGTCCGACAGGTCCTCCACCAAACAGGGTCTGGACGTGGTGTTGGAGGTCTCTGGCGAGCCCGCAGAGTGTAACGTCGCGGTTAACCTGTCGCCGCAGGCACAGGAATGCTTCACGCTGCGTGATGGCGTCGATCTCCAGGGCGTGTCCTGGGACGCACACGGCCATGAGAGTCCAGAACTCGACCCACTTGTTCCCCTTGGGGCGGATAGCCGCCTTGAGGGCGTGGTTGTAGGCAGTTTTGGCTGGGCCTGATGGTGCTTGAATGTCGGTGCCCGTGGTGCAGACGCTGGCAGCCAGGGATCGGGCGTGCCGCGCCTTGATAAGCATCGGCGACGGGAGCTTGCCAATGCGCGGCAGGCGAATAGTCGCCCTCCGTACACGGGCGTCTGCGGTGGCCGTGAGGTTAAGCGCGGCTGGAGCCGGCGCTGCCTCTGCGTTGATGTAACTCCCGACGAGCTTGAAGGAATCGACCACACGTAGGGGGCGCTCCGCCAGTGTGAGCTGGGTAACGGCGGCGTGAAGCTCGTCGGTGAGCGCCCACCCTGCCACTTTACCAGGGTGAATGCGTTGACCTGAGAATCGATCAAACTTGGCGGTTTCGTCAAGAGATTTCTGCAGCTCAGACGCGGTGTGGGTAGTGGAGTTGCTGTCGTCAACAAAGGTAGTGCTGAGTGATCGAGGAACGTATCGATGCTGCCTCTTTGTCCACACGCACATGAGCAGCTTGATGTCGTCCAGGGACCACGAGCTTCCCTGGAGGTGACCGTTAGTCCTGGCCAAGTCCTTAGAGTACGCTCCGTTCATGCGGATGTAGCGTTTGTGGTGACTGTAGAAATTTCGGCGGACGGTAACGATGTCTTGAGGGCACCCCGCGTGCAGCGCAAGGTTAAGGCAGATGTCCGTGATGAGGTAGTCGAAGCACTTCTGTCGGTCAAGGGCAGCTCCAGCTAAGGGGAGGAGTAAAGCCCTGGCGTGCTCGATGCGCAGGGCGAGAGAGGTGCTGACATCCCCAATGGTAGCTTTGGGAACAGCGCCAAAGCTCGTGGCGTGGGTCCATCCTTTCCGCCAGTCCGTGAGGCTACGGTAGGCTGGCGCTTCCCACGCGTACATCCAAACGGAAAGAACCGAGAGAAGTCGTTGGTCCGTCGGGAGTTCCCCTCGGCCTTTTCGGAGGCACGGGTTTGGCACGTGAAGGAGGGGTTCTGGGATGGTGCCAGTGCGTTGCATAGCACGTAAGACGCTGGCGAAGAGGCGAAGGATGTCGTCGGGTAACTCCTTAGCCTCCTTAGTTGTCCAGCCGTCAAGTCCCCCCGCGCGGCGCGGTGAACGGGTGCGAATGAAGTGGATGAGTTGGTCGTCGGTGAGGTGGAAAGGGGCTGCTGGTGATGGCGTAGGCAGCTCTTGTCGGTACTCGTCGTAGAAGTCAGCCCACGTCGGCATGGCTTCGGCGTCATGACCTGCACGAGCGCGATACCTGCCCAAGATGGGCTCCCAGGTGTCGACCATGAGCTTAAGCATGTCTTTGGTATTGGCAACAATGGCGTTGGCGGGGAGGTAGTCGGGAACCTGGGCAGGTGGTGGGTCACAAGTGTGGCCTTCGTCGTTGTCCGTGTCGAGCGAGCTACCGTCGCTGGGGCTGAAGCCGCCAGCTTCGGTGTCGGCATCACTATCATCCGTGCAAGCTTGGTCAGGTTTGAAGGCGGTGGTGTCGCAGTGGAGTTGTGTATCGTCGGGAGTGGTAGGCGTGCGGAGATACGCCGTGGGCGAGCAGTCGGCAGCCCGTGCGTATATGGCCGCCTTTCGCCCGCTTGGCTCGCGGACGCCCTCAGCCCAAATCTTGATGCGTTCAGCTTTGGCTTGGTTTGCACGTCGCGCCAGCTCTGAGTCAAGGTTTTGGATCAGACGGTCCAGGTGCTCTCCGTGTGGTGCTGGCTCGTCGGGGGCCCAGGCCTCGGGAAAGGCCAGGAGGACCGTGGGGCGCAGCTTGTGACAGAGAAGGCGGGCCGCGGTCCACGTGCAGTCGATGCGCTGTGCCAGGTACGGCGGGATGGCACGGCAGTCGATATGATGGTGCTGTCCGATGAAGCGAAGCTCACAAAGTTGCCGATGGAGCTTGCGAGGGCGGTTCATGTGAATCGTGGAAGCTCCGTAGGTGGGAAAGGCGCGGGGGACAGCGGGTCGCTCTTCGAACGTGGGTGTGAGCCCGTGCATGGTAGGGGGCTTCTTTTTGGGGTGGTCTGGCGGTGGAGGTGGCAGGTCGCGCAGCCTGGCGAGATGGCATTCATGGCTGGCCTCGTTTGCCAGGGCGAACATGCGTTCCACATCGTCGCGTGTGTCGGCTTGCTCCATGCGGTCCTGGTATCGCCCAGCGATGAGGGTCCCTAATGCCTGCAGTTCGTGGCCCTCATGAGCTCCATCGTTAGGGGGGTAAGGCGTGGGGGCTAGAAGGCGTCGGGCCGTATGGTCGAGGCGGCTAAGGTCGAGCGTGACCTGCAGGCCAACATGGGACTTCGCTGGCAAGTCACGCAGATAGCAGAAGTCGGTGACAAGGGATCGCGCCGCTTGGTTGGCGATGATGTAATCGATGCGCGAAGTGCGGGGGCACTTGGTGACGCGGTCCCAGTCAGGGATATTGCCATAAGTGTGCATGGTGTGGTCTGGTGTGCCTTCAGCGACGTTAAACCATCCGTGCTGCATCATGTGCAGCAGGTGTGGATTGTCGTCGATGTTCGTGTTGGCGTCCATGCAAATGAAATACGGGGCTGAGCCGACCCTCGCGGCGGCGCAGTCAGCGAGCCGAAACAAGTCGGTGCTGTCTCCTCCAGCGACCCCGTAGAGGCTCGCTATGTAGATCCCAGCGGGCCCGTGGTTGTTTCGTCGCCGCCTGCGGCGGTGCTGGGTGCAGAGCGGGAGGAAGGCCTCGTGCCATCTTTTCTTGGCCTTGAGGGTGGCGATACAGGACGCAGTGTCGTCGACGGTGGAGTCGACGATGGCGTCCTTAGAGAGGATGGCGACCCCTCCCGAGGCGCCAGTGTTGCCCTCGACCGTGTGGTCTGTGCCGCCGTGGCAGCTTTGCGCTGGGCTCGCGCCAGATCCAGGTCAGGTCCCAGACTGGCGTGGTATCCCCCGTGGTGTGGATTGGCGGCGTTGGTAGCGATGGCTTGTCTGGTCGGCTTGGCATGTCGGGTCTCCTGCAGTGCTATGACTGCGGCGTTGTGGTCGACACCAAGAGCGGTGATGGTTGGCCAGTTCGCTGGGAGACTAGTGATGTTGAGGCTGACGAGGTGGATGGAGCGACCTGGCCCGTCTCCGTCGGTGGAGCTGGGGTTGGCACGCCCCGCGCGGTGGAGGGCAGCCTGGCCCTCACCCAGGTAGAAGGCTTGGCCACAGTAGGAGCTCATGGCGTCCCTGCAGATTGGCTTGAACGGGGCTGAAGCCGCCGTCAGGCCCGAAGTATAGGCGAGGCATGGTCGGCACTGCGCCAGGGGGGGTTCATAAACATCAGCAAAACTGCCTCGAAAAATCCTCCTCACTCCTGCACCGTGGGGGACGAGGGGAGGAGAGGTGAGACGGCAGCAGAGGGAGAGGGAGGCGACTCCTCGATCCGTCCTGCCGAACACAAGAGCAAAAGCAAACCAGCGGCGGCGGCTCGGCGCGGCAGCGGCGCAACGCGCGCGCATATACTGCGCACGCGACACCGCTGGTCCGTCCTGCGGCGGCGCGCCCGCCCCGTCAGTACCGTGATGAGCAGCATCAGGTGGAACAGCTCGAGCAGCGCGGTCGGTGGCCTGGCGCTGAGCCTCGTCCATGCCCGCTGCCGTGAGGCACGCGTTGCGGACAGGGCTGACTCCACGCGGGGCCGCCGCTGCCGCGGCAGCGGCTGAGGTGGCGGGGGCGCCGCCACGACTCTGTGGAGAGAGCGGTGAGCCGCCGCCGAAACCCGCCGCGAGGTCCTTGACGCGGTACTTGTTCTTGAACGGGTCGAAGGTCGGCGCCTCGTCGATGGGGACGACCACGCGGGTGGGCGGCGGCAGCTCCTGGTCCGTGGACGGCGTCGGCTCGAGGTCGACCTGGCCAGGTTCGATGGCGCTGGCACCGAAGCGTGGCACCACTTCGGGGGCTTGGCCATCAGCCTGAGTCTCGCGAGGCGGCGAGCTCGTGGAGCTCCCAGGGGCCTTGCGCGAGCTGTGGCGGCTGCAGGACCTGCTGCGCGGGACGCGCCCGCCCGTGTGGCGGTCGCGTGGCGAGGTCGCCTGGGCGTTAGCGCGCGCAGAGTCCGCCCTGCTCGGGGAGCGGATCGGCGCCGCGCAGGGTGTTGGGCTGGGCTGGCGGGAGCCGCCTGTGCCGCCCGCCGCCGAGGCTGCAGCCTGGTCAGGGTCGACAGCGTCAGGGCGGGGGCTGACGTGATGGGCACTTCCCTCGCTGTGCCGCGGGGAGGCGCTGTGGTGCGCCTGGGTGTACGTGAGGACGAGCGGGACGAGCGGCTGCCTCTCGCGCTCAGGTGGGGCAGGTTTTGCCTGGGCAGGGCGCAGCGCTGCGGCCACGTTTGGCGGGGGCGTGTGTTGGCGCGGTTGCCAGGCACGCACGTTCGCATCACGCCATCCTTCAGGGCGCCCTGTCCTGCCACGGCTTGGTGCAGCCCCCTGGGCTGAAGCCGCAGGGGGTACCACTGCGGGCTGGTTGCTGGGGGTGCTGTCATGGCGGCCTGGGTAATGGCCCCAGGCACGCGTGGACCCTGGCACGGGCGAAGTGGCCCGTGGGGGGGCCTGCGCGAGTGCACGCGGGTAGCCGGTGACCGCTGGGTGCACCCTGGCGTGAGGGGCATGGCCGCAGCTGGAGGCGGCTGCTCCAACCGCCGCGGGCCTGGCGCCAATGGGGCCGCGGTGATAGGCGGCACCCCCGCCGTGCACCGTGCTGCCGCCCGTCGGGGCGCGCGCGGGGGAGCGGTAGCGTGGCGTGCTCGGCTGACCTGCGTCGCGTTGGTCGCGCTGCTGAATGCGCTGCTGGTGCTGTTGGTAGCGCTGCTGGTCGGCTCTCGAGAGCGGGCGGGTGTCGGGGAGGATGGTGGGCACGTCGGGCCGCCGCCAGCCCTGATAGACGTGCTCGAAGGCGTGGTCTGGGTAGGTCTCCCCGACGGGTGAGTATCGCCGCACATGCTCCATGTAGTCAATGTTCTGCGGCTCGGGGAGCACCGTGATGTTTACAGCTCGCTGGTGCGCTGGTCCATAGAGACAGAAACTACCACGGTTGCTGCGGTCGTGGTTCAGCTCAGCTTCGGTCGTGGCACGGCTCACCATGGCGTCGCAGAGGCGCATGTCATAGTCGAGAGCTTGAGGCCCAGGGCCGCCCTCGGCGTCCCAGTACAGTACCACATCTCGCCAGCGGGTGCGGGTAGTGTGGATGCGCTCGGCGATAGACTCGCAGACGGTCCTGACTGTGACACGATCCCTGTACATGTTGGTGATGGCTAGGGAGTAAGGTCGGCGGACCGTCTTGTTGAAGGCGAAGTCCTCCTTGAGGGCCTGGTGGGGGCCGAAGAGCACGTAACCTTCCCTCCAGAGCGGTTGGTCGGGGGACGGTCCTTCAGGCATCCCCGTTCCTGTGAACCCAGGTGGCCGCCTCGTGCCGTCAGGCAGTCCCTGCCTGGGGACGCGCCGCGGCCTCGGTGGAAGATACCATTGACCCTGGTAACCTGCTTGGCCTGGTTGTGGAGGCTCCCCCCCGGGGCCTGAAGGCGCTCGGGGGGGTTCCTTGAGGTCGTGGTGGGCTGGCGCGTTGCCGTATTGGCGGGCAAGGATGTGCGGAGGCATCCCTGTGGCACGGACGTCGAACAGGCTGTGCGGACTAGGCGGATGGGGGCACCTGCTGGAGAGGCAGCATGTGTCGGAGTCCCTGTTGTCGGTGCTGTATGCACACGTCCAGCTGTTGCAAGAGTAGTCCGTGGACCAGTCCATAAGTGCACGTAGTCCGCTGAGAGCGCAGTCTGGGCACGTTGGTTGGCCCGAGGTGCCGAGCTGCGTGTTGCGGGGGGCCGCACAGTACTGACAGCATTGGAATCGGCACTGTAGGCATGACCAGCGTCCTGGTAGGGGCGGGAGCGCTTGCTCGTTTGTGCCTGGGTCGTCTGGGTGGGGTCGGGGTCGATCCCACAAGGGCCAGACGTCGGCAAACCAGGATTGGCCTGTAGTGCGGACGACCTCGGCGGGGAGGCGAGCGTCGTCGGCATGGCGCTCGATCCACTGGGGCCCCACCTTGGACAGTCCTCCATGGGTCGCGTTGCAATCGGCATGGGAGCTGAGCTTGTGAGGATGAGTCTGAGCATGAGTGGTCTGATCGGCTTGAGTACGAGTAGGCATGGTCAGTCGTGAGCCCCAAGTCGAGCGGACCCCAAGCATCAAGATCAGAGGCAGCAAGGAGAGATAGAAGGGGAATGACGGCAGGCGAGGGTGGAAGGACTGCTGCGAGGAGGGAACTGAAAAGATGGAAGGACGGAGAACGCCGTGGCTCAAGATTTGTGGACCTCGTTTTTTTCTATCACTTCTTGCTCGGCTTCTTGGCGTACCACCGCTCCTTCGCCGAGTTCATGTGTGCCGTTGCTCTGGCACGCTTCGTGCCTCGATCATAACCTGCTTGATCCTGAGGTAGTTCGAAGAGCCACTTGCACAGCTCCTCGTCAGAAGGGCACCTCGATTCCGTTATACACAATCTGCACCCAGTGTGTCGGAAGCATGTGACCGTCGTACTCTTGGCTGGGCGCCCCCGTTGGATTCTGATCACAGACCTGTTGCGGTAGGCCACGTACCCTTCCTTGCTCATTTCACTGAGCAATTCCCAGGGCTGCTTGGGCACGGCGGGCACGTAGGAGTCGGCGTTGTCATCGTCAGCACGATCTTGTTGGAGACCACTCGCAGGGCCGACGCTCGGGACCTCGGCACCCGCAGCGTCAGCAAACAACGAAGCGATGGCGCTCTCGTCATTCTCGTCGGGTCCAGGATCGTCGCACTCACCATCGTCAGGGTGCTCATCGCGATGGTCCTCCTGGTTCTCAACCCAAGTCGCGCGCATCTCGTCGAAGATCGGCCTCTCGAACTCGTCGTGCTCGTCGTCCGCCAAGTCCATCTCGCCATCGGCGCAGTGGCGCTCTGCAGCAAGATGAAGGCGCTCGGCATCTCGATCGTCTCCTGCGTCGACACCCCCTCCGGCAACAGGAAGGTTGATTGCGCCAGGTTCGCTTCCAGAACCGATGGGCTGCATTGAGGTTGCCGTCGAAGCCGAGCCGCTGGCATCTGCGCGACCTTCTTCGGTGTTCGGTGTTGCGCCCTTCTTCGGCTTAGGCGCTCTCTTCGAAGAAGTCTTAGCCATGGCCTTACTGCGATCTGGCTTCAAGGGGTCGCTGCTCTTCATCTTCTTCAGGATGGATGTGCTCGGGCACGCCGGCGGGGCCTTCTTAGTACCTAAGGCTACTTGCAAGCCCTACTTCCACAGACAACCAATAGGGGTCACGGCCTTCAGCTCTGCCCACAGGAGCGTGCCATCTACGTCGACTGAGTACCACTCCACCTCGAAGAGCACCATCTCCGAATAGAGCTCGCAGAAGTCACGAGCGACTTCATCGGACGTCTGCACGTTCACCACCTTGAACTTCTCGCTAACCCTCGACATGCGCTCCTCGACGTACACCCGACAAGGAAGTGTAAGAGGTCGTTCGCATTCGCGCGCAGCTCGATCCCATCCGCGGCGAACGAAGTCGAATACCACAGGATTGAAGCAAGAGCCGACGACTTGGATAACGTGTCGGCGAAGACCACCACCACCACTGTCGGATGCCGTTGGGCCCTGCACCATCAACATCACATCGGCAGACTCCACGATCGATCTATTCATACTGGCGATCACGTTTTCCAACCCCTTCCGTATCATATTGAACTTGACCTCCCCTCCAGCAACCTTCTTCGGGTTCGCGTTTCGAGGGCGGGCACCGAGACTCCACAATCCGAAATACTTGGCTTGGTCGAAATGTTCGAAGTAGTCCGCCTTCACGCGGCTCTCGTTGTTCTTGGCGTCGGTGATCTCGTCGTCGTTCGGCCGCCTCTTCGCCGTGTCCTTGATGTACTCGCAGAACTCCTCGCTGTTGATTGGTGACATGAAACTCCCGCCTCCCCACTGCTGCGTGTACTTGTTCGGGCGAGCTCGCGCGCGTTGATGTTTCTTCTCTCGCACCCACTCATGGTGCGCCTCATCGTAGACATATTGATCGACAACGTTCTTCCAGAACTCATCGAAATCGTGATGGGCCTTATCCTGCTCGTCTCTGGCGAGGGGTCACCCTTTCAACTGGCTCGCAGCGTTCGTCCACTTATTCCTTTCCAGCATGAGTGGGCTAAGGCCTGGTCGAAAAGACTGGCTCGACGTGTTCGGGTCCTTGTGGGGGAGGATGTCCACGGTCTCCTTCGCAACTCGAACCGGCTGGAGGAAGGGACTCTGCATCGCATGTCCTCTGGCAGCAACAACGGCGGCCCCATCCTCCAAACGCCCCGCTGGTGCATCCGAAGTCGTCGGAGCTGACGCCGAAGTCGCAGTCGGCGCGCTTGATTGCGCCAAGGCTGCACTGATGGGGCCGTCGTCCAGGATAGCAGGTCGCAGGCCTTCAGCCTCAGGCAACAAACATATCTGCATGATCGGTGAGTGGATGGTTTCCTCCATGACTGAGCTGATCGGCTAGCTGCGTTTCGTCGGGTGCCGACCTCCATTTGCAACGTGAACTGCTGCAGACTGGCTCAAAAGATTTCGCCTAGCGGCCTGAGCGAAATTGGTGGCTGGAGCTCGCTTGGGAACACCATGGGTAATCTCGGAATTCAGCCTCTCGATCACGTCAGTGCTGAAGGCGTGAGTCATGAAGTCGGACCTCAGAAGCACCTGGCACTCCTTGGATGCCAGCTCCTCCTTTGTGAACAGTCCTCGTATTCCACGGCTGTAAGGGTCCAGCTCGTCGTCGTCGGCCGCCAGCAAGCGGTCGATACAGGTCGATATCTCTGCCGCGGTGCTCTCAGTGATGGACAGCACGTGCATGTTGTAAGGCTTCGACGAGTACTTTGTCTCGTACCACCTGAACATAACGCCAGCTAGCCTCAACGCTTTGTTACGAGCAAAACGCATCACTCCAAGGTCGTCAACGCTGATCCCGACCATGTCGGGCACGCACCACGGCCACCGTCGGTCTCCGCCAGCCCTCCACGTCCTCATGCACTCTAGCAGCTTCTCAGCGCAGACGCCGATGAGGCTGGTCTCCTTCGAGAAGAGTTTGCCGAGCTTGTTCGCATTCTTCCCATCGCCATCCAAGTCCGCACTTTTGGCGGGGTCGCCCAACATCGGGCACAGCAAGTGGTAGTCGTAGATGCCGACAAGCACGGCCAATATCGGCAGCTCCATCACCATGACATCGCTGTTGTAGTATGCGGTTGTCTTCCGAACTCGCGTCTGTTTGAGCTTCTTGTGGAAGTCATCGGTGGCCTCGGCGTCGACCGAGTAGGCCAGGTCGGCCTCCTGGTCTCCAACCGACAAGTCGAAGCACTCCAGCCCCACGTTGAAAACAACTCGGCGCAGACACAGCATGCGAACATTCTGCAAGACGTGCGTCCACCTGCTCTCACCTGGAATCGGGTCCGTCTTGCCAAGCATTGCGTTGATACGTGCTACCACGCTGTTCTGTCTGCACACCTCGTCGTTCGCGCAGCAAGGCCCAGAAGAATCCGCATCCCAACAGTAGTGAACCCAGGGTTGATCGTCGCCGATGTCGCAGTTCACCATCTTACATAAGAACTGCAAGTCCGCGTGGAACTGACTTCGCCGAGCGTAGTTGTGCCCGCGTCGATGGTACTCCGCATCCATGTCGAACATGATGTGGCAGAATCTGTCCAGGGCCGTGTCCTCGCGAGCAGGAGGCTCGATCTTCCTCTTGAGCTTGCGCCGCACATGGAACTCCAAGCCAGAGGTCATCTTGGCACGAACATCTGGCAACCGATGCATATTGGCGATGATGTAGGACCGCATCGCGTGCTCCCGAAGTGCTTTCATTGATACCTTCCCTCTGTGGCGAAGGTGGACGCCACAGCAATCTGGCCAATAAAGAACTCGCTTCGCAATGGTTGGCATCTGCTTCATCATGGTACGCAAGGAATGTCCCCATAATTTCATCAATGATATGTTGCCCGATGCCTTGTTTCACATGGGCATTATAGAAATGTGGCTGACGTTCCTAAGTGTGCGGGCCAGCGCGGCGGAGTCCCTCAAGCAGAAGTGAGATGGTATTGCCCGTTCAACTCCTGGAAGCAACGCTGCAGCCGACGTGCCCTCCACCTCGATTGGCTTGATCAGCCAAGTCTCTCTTGCCATGGGGTGCTCGCCTGTGACGCTGTCAAGAAGCGACATGCACATAGACCCTCTCTGAGCCATTGTTTGTACGAAAATGCCAATTTTCGTTCCGCGGCCTGTCTCCTGAAACTTGCGAAACTTGACCCGGGTTTCATCCCAGAAGTGTGTGAATCCAATGCGCGTGCGTGCGCGTTCAAACTTTTACAAGATTCCCATGGGCGCAATAATCATGCTGAACAATGCCCGCTGCTGCCGTTGAAGAAGAAGCCCAGCTGCAGCTGCAATGACTCTCTGGTGCTTGATGCCAAGTGCTACGCCAACAGTCGGCTTCACGAAGACCGCGCGTGTCAACGCAGCGAAGTCCCGCGGGATCAGCTGCGAGATGATTTTGCGGCCAATCTTGCTGGGAGCGGAACCTACGATCGTAGAAACAGCTGGGGCCAACGCTGCTGCAATTTGCAATCTAGCATCTGCGACCTTCAACTGTTGAGATTGTTTCTCGATGATTGCTTCCTGACGCTTCGCCTTCTTGCAATATCTGGCATGTTGCACGTGCTCCCAACTCCTGTTGATGTACTTCTGCTTATTAGCACGTGCTGGATGCAGATTCCCATTCATCACGATCTGGGCCGAGTCATGCAAGCCAGTTGCAGCAGCAGCAGGAAGCACGATGATTGGCGGAACATCGATCTGACTTGGAACGCATTCGGATTCAATGAGCTGGGAGCCGACGATGTCGATGTGCTGCGTTATCTCTGGAACCATGTCCACAGGTGGTATTGTCAGAATGCCAAGGCCATTTGAATTAATCTGGCTCATGTGGCCACACTCGCATGCAAGAAGGTGCGCGCAGCGCAGCACAAATATGGAACTATGGAACATCACTGCGACGATAGCTGAGCCCCGATGGCTACTCATATCACCCTCCCTGGAGTTCGTGCTCCAGGCGACTGTTTTGTTTTGGAGGGTTGAAGTGTTGTCTGATCCCTCACTGATCCATAGTGCGCTTCCCCTCCATGTCATGGCCATGGAGGCCGTTGTTACACTCTATCATGTTGCGCTTGGCCTTTCGAGGCCGCGTGCTCAGAACCTGATTTGTTATGTTGCGGCCGTTCGGTCTACTTCATGTTGGAGCTTTTAGTTGCCATATGAAAAGAATGAGCCCGAGACGAAGGAGGGGGAAAGAGGAGGGAGAAGGGACCCACGGGGAACGAACATGGCGTAGAAATCACAGGAGAAGGATGGGATGGCCCAGTAAGTAAAAGGCGAACGAGAGAGGAGGGAAGAATGAGGGAGTGCATGTGGGCGCTCTTGCCAGGAACAGACCCCCCCCCGTCGCGCACATACTTTGAACTTGCCCCCCTCCCCCTTGTGCTTACTCCCACGACGCGGCGGCTGCGTTCCTAGATTTACTTGAACGTGTATCCAAGGCCGCTTCCGAGCCCCCTACTCATGCACAATGTTCTACATGTACAATAGGCGCTCGTATGCGAGCACGTGTTTCTATGTGTGTATTGTATCTCTGTAAGAACGACACACTTGCTACAATTGAGGGGGCACGTCGACAACAATTCGAAATGAAAGTGCAAGTCCGCTCATCAACTTGGAAATTGACGGTCTGGGCGTTTTCCCCTCTTGACGACCCCCCCGTGGTCCGTTCTCCAGACCGACGGGGGACCTGCCCCCCAGACCTACCCAAGTGATAGGTATGCTGAAATAGAAGGTGGAACTAAATGCGGGCGCTGCCCCCTAGGGCCTTCGGTGGAGCTCCACATGGGCCACGAAACGTGTGAGCGGTGCACCGACATGGAGTCATCGCCTGGAGGCGGCCCAGTGGCTGGCGACGGACGCGGTAGGCGCGCAGGCCCTCTCACAAGACCAGAAGCATGGGTTACCATGAACGATCATTGGTGAAACAGCGCAACGTGTTATCGACGCTCGATGGCACGAGACTCACTTCCAAGTGAACATCACCACATCTTTTCTAGGGGCGCGGAATACTCAGCAATCCTCTGCAGCAAGTGTCCGCGACGCCCACTGCTTCTGCTTTGCAAATAAGACGAGGTCGTCCTCCCACCGAATAAAGCGCCCTGGACGAGATCTGGCCGGGCAGCACAAGGACCTCGGGATTGTTCTCCCCACCAAGAATGATATCTCCATTGCATTGCTCGCTTCGTCCAACTGGAATTGGAATATTTGCTACCTTCACTGCCCATTTCCATTTAGATTGTAAGTGCCCTTCAACCCAGCATTGGACTCCTGCCTGCCTGGCTTTGTCTTCAGCACGTCTCCTCGCCGAAATGGTGGTGGAACTGCATGTCGGCGCTGCCACTGGGGCCTTCAGTGGAGCTCTCTGTGGAGCTACGAAACGTGTAACGGGTGCACCGAAATAGAGGGTGGAACCGCATGTGGGCGCTGCCACTGGGGCCTTCGGTGGGGCTACCTGTGAGGCAACGGAACGTGTGAGGGATGCACCGAAATGGAGGGTGGAACCGCACGCGGGCGCTGCCGTACGTTTGGCGGAACTCCCTGAGGGGGCCACGAAGCGTGCGAGGGGTGTGCCGAGGCAGTGACACGTGGAGGGGAAAGGCAGGAACGAGATGGGAGGAGGGGGGGGGGAGGAGGGGGCAGCAGCAGCAGGCGAGAGGACGCGGGGCGCCGTCGCTTCGAAGCGAGGAGCCGACGCCACAGGACGGCTAGGAAAAGCACGACGCGAAGCTGCTTGCCGCGTTGGGCCTCCGGGAGCCCTCGCCGGGCCTCGGGACCGTGGGCAGGCGACTCGGGATGCAGCGCTGGCCCCCGGGGGAAGGGGTCCAGGCCTCTGGGGCTCGACGCTGTGAAAAGGTTTCGGGGCTCCTCCGGGGGGGGGGCCCGGCTCCGGGGGGGGCGGGCCACTGACCTGGACTCGGCGGTGCGTCGCCGAGGCCTCGGCGAGACGCCCTCGGCAGCGGCGCCGCGCGCTCCTGGGCGGGGTGGGGTGCACAGATAAAGAGAGAGAGCAGAAAGTCCACCCCCATAAAAATAAGCACCCCGACACGCGAGGCCGTGCAGCAAACGCACCCCAAGAAGGAATCGAACAGGGCAGGGCTGTTCAGTAAACGCCCAGGGCCGTACATCCTGGAGGTAGGAAAGGGGTGTGGCACAAAGGGGTGTGGTGCCAATCGTGGAAATACAGACGTAATCTACGACAGGTACGTCGCCAGATTCAGCATTGGCACCACACTCCTTGACGTGACACCCCTTTCCCACCTCCAGAACATAGCAAGCGCTCATCCTCGGGTCTGGGTGGCCGTGGTTCCTCCCCTGAGCAGAGCCCGAGGGGCAAGGAGAGGGCGGCTGCGGGGTCGCTGCCCCGCGCGGCACGCTGACCACGTCACAGTCCCCAAGCACCAGCGTCTCGAGCTTTTTCCCACCCGCCCGCCGCACGGAACGGGGCGACCACGCTATCCGCTCACGGGGGCAGAGCGTGCCGCCCGGAGCCGCCGTCGCACCACGCCGAGCACAAGTGCCCGACCGCGGCGTGGGATCTTGGACGAAAAATGCAAAATATTTACCAACGAACAATGATGTAAAAAATCGTCCCCAGGCTAGTTGTTTTGCTCTTTTTGAATGTTCCTCCTGCAGAGGGACGTGCCCGACTCGAGCTTGGGCCCTTCGCCACGCTGAGCCCCTGGGGGGGCCGCTGATTTTTTGTTTCAGGCGGAGGGTAATATGCCTCCTTGTGACTGGCACCCCAGGCGGCCCTAAGGATGGTCAATCAAAGGTGGTTCGGGTGGAGCGATGGGACGAGCAATACTACCGGTGCCAGCTCGAGCTTTCTAGCTGCGCTCACTCCTACGCTGTCTACAATACCGTCAGTCAGCTCTTTGAGCCCGCGTGTACTGGTGACAGACGCGAACGGGCTTCGCAAAAAAAAAAAATGAATCCCGCAAACGGCGGCGATTCGTCAAATAAGCGCGAGGCAGCGAAAGACTTGTTGCGTGCTGGACATGCACATACCCATGCTTCTCTCGTCGATGTTCAAAATTGTTTCGAGGTCACCTAAGAAAAAATGATCCGACCTAAAGCCAGTGCCAACTGATTGGCAAATGTATGGAAAATTGGTCTGGTGACCACCTGTCAACTGCTGCTGACATGCAGAACAATTCCAGGTTACGTGACTCCACCACCTGTCACCAGACCTACGCTATGACTCGCGGATGCTCCGACTGGTCCAGCGACATGCTGGTGGGAGCAGCCGCGGGCTGCCGACGCGGACACGCGGTCGCCTGTCCTCCTCAACCAAGCACACACATCAGAAGATGTATTCGTTCCAATGAGTGGGGTAGTTCACACAGTGATGAGTGTCTGCCCCCAGATACCGAAAGGACAACAGTGCCAGCGAGGCTCAAACCCGCCCGAAATTAAATTACTTGACAAGCGCATATTAGCAAGTCAATTTGAAATGCAAGGCGGCTTGTGTTCCGCGGTCACCCTCCCTTCTGGATCATCCTCTGCCCAGCCAAATGGTTGCTTCCCCACAGCGTGTGGGCCGCTTTCTGGCGCACGGCGGCAAACGGCGCTGCGCCCATCCGATTGCTCTGCCACGGCAAACCATGATGGGAAAACCGGTGTGGAGGACTGCAAACGTCGTCTCTCCGGCTGCAAGCCAGCCAGAAACAGCGCCTGGAGCATTCAGGCCTCCAGCCCAGGTGCGCCTTCCCCTCACCCTCCTCCCCATCTCCGCCTCGCCCCTCCCCCCCCGTATCGTGGTGCCGATTTGTTGCCCCGAGCCGTCAGGCAACTTCACGGCTAATTACAGAGGCCCGGAGCGCTCGGCCAGAGCGTGCAGTCGCCCTCCTCCCTCCACGTCCTCCGTCCACCGCCACCTCCAACCTCCCTCCCCCGAATCGTGATGCCGCTTCGGAGGGCCTCGCCGGCCGAAAAGTGCGAGGTCGCGGAACGCCCTACTGTCCCGTATTTCTCGGCTGCGGAGGCCCGGAGCGTTCGGCCAGAGCGTGCAGTCATCCTCCTCCCTCCCTCCCCCTCCTCTCAGTTGATGTGGCGCATCGCCTGCACATTCGGGGCCTCCGCTCGGCCGCTGGCGGCCAACCCCAGCTCCAACGCTGGGCTTGCCCCCCGCCGCCATGTGCTGGTCCGCGCGCGACACGATGCTGCCACGCCAGGACACTACAGATCTGATATACTTGCCTAGCTGATCGGGCACTGTACCAACGCCGTCTGGGAATGACATGGCGCCGGCGCGAATGGCGACGTGTCCGGCCCCCTCCTCCACCTCTCCCCATGTTCAGAGTAAATCACGAAGACCGGCACAAGCTCCCCTCCCCGCCAGCCGTTTGAAGAGCGGCCGCCACCACGAGAGCGGCAATGAGAGTCCTGTGGAGTTCGCCTCTCCAATCGCTGTCGATACGCTGACCGCAGAAGCGCGTCAGACGCCAGAGGCGCGCGAGCACGTGTGACACGTGTCACTGGTTCAAGCGTTTCACTTGTATCCTGGGCCTCAATTTGGTGAAACAATATATGTTTCCTATTTCGCGGGTGGGCGGCCCAAAAACTGAATGGTGAAAACCAATCGTTGCACTTGTATGTTACGCCTCCACATACCATTAATCATATCGTGCAATGGTGTATATTCTGTAGAATTGCGCCCGTATCACTTGCATTGCTTGCCTCAACATGAGGAACTCTATGTGAAGTGACAAAACATAGTTCGTGTGGTTTGTGGCCTTCAACATGAAGTGGTACGATTCTGGACCTTTTCCAGAACATGTTCGCTATCATCTTTTTAAGACCCTACCTAAAAAACAAGACATCTCAACTTCTACACCAAAAACCAAGACAATACAGAAAAACCAAGACAATAGGCCGGCATGAAAAAAACATTCCGTCAGGATGTGTGGGCAGCCGGCTTTTGGGCCTGTTTCGGCCTCCTGGAGGCCGTCTCCGGGCCCCAGGGGCCGTCAAAGAACGACCCGGGACGAACAGCCGGCCCCGGGGAAGCTGTCCAGGCCTCCGGGGGCCCCGACGCCTCGAGCAGGACCGGAGCGCGGGATGTCCGGGAGTCGTTCGTCAGGGGGTGCTCGGAAGCCCTTGTGGAGGCCTCCCAAATGGGGTCGGAGTAGATGGGGTCGGTGGATTGCGTTTCCCCCCCCCCCCTCTCTGAGGGCGAGACCGAAAACATTTACTAGCCTGAGGAGGCCTCACGCTCTTGAATCCCTCTCAAGAGCGCCCTCATACGACTGTTCTGCGGCAAGGCCTCGAGCCTATTCGCGAAACCAACCGTCCCTGGGGTCGGTGGATCGCACCACATCGCCGATGCATCGGCGATGCATCGGCGACGTCGGGGTGGTGAAGACCTGGCTCCGAATCGCGCCGCATCGCCGATGCATCGGCGACGTAGTGCGATCCTCCGACCCCATCTACTCCGACCCCATTTGGGGGCGTTTTGCTTGCCTTCTCCGGGCCTCTGGGGACCCCGGGGAAGCCTCCGAGGGCCTGCGGGGGCCTCCCCGGACTCCCCCCCCTGGCCCGTCGATTTCTGGTGGATCTTCGTCGGTCCTCGCCGTCTTCGGTCTTTCGTCGTTTCTCGACGTCCGGCAAACGCTCCCGGGCCCCGGGGCCACAGAGAACGGACGCGGGATCAAAAACGAGCCCCAGGGAAGACCCCCGATTTGTTTCACCGATTCTGTCGCCGCCACCGCCGTCGTCATCGCCGCCTTCCCGCAACTCCCTGGAGCATCCCGCTGCGTCCCGAGGGCGCAAGAAGACATTCACTGGGCGCACCATGCCGCCCGCTCCCCCACATCCTACTGCGCTGCAGCGCCTGCTGCTCCTCCACCTCAAGCTTTGTGCTCACCAGGGCTCGACCTAAACGGAATTGTTTGTTTTGTTGTCCTTTTGTTTTCCGTTTGGCTCCGGCCGCTCTCGTGCCACTCTCCGCCGAAGCGAAGAGCAAAACGAAGTCCGAGATCCAGCAAAGCGGCGCTCAGGTCGGGCCCCGGTGCTCGCACACAAAACGAGGACGCCTCGAGGCAGAGCCACGTCCTGCACAGCGAGTCGCCCTCCCCCGCGGCGCTTAGGCGAGATCACGAGTTTCAAGACGAGCCGCCCTCCATCCGCGCTGCCTACAGGACCACCCTTCGGGTGAGAAGGAGGTTGTGTGGGGAGGGGTGGAAGGAACCAACGTCTGTCTCTATCGATCTCACTGTCGATCTCATTCAATCGATCTCACTATCGATCTCACTCCGTCGATCTCACTATCGATATTACTCCATCGATCTGACACTCGATCTCGCTATCTATCGCACTATCGATCATACTATCATTCTCACTATCGATCTCACTATCGATCTCACTATCGATCGCACAAAAACGATCTCACTATCGACCTCACAATCGATCTCACTATCGATCTCACTACCGATTTTACTACCGATCTCACAATCAATCTCACTTTCGATCTCACTATCGATCCCACTATCCATCTATCAATATCACTATCTATTCTACCGATCTCACTACCTATAAGACCACCCTTCCGGAGATCAGGAAGTTCCGGGGGGGGAGGAACCAACGTCTGACTACATCGATCTCACTATCGAACTCACAATCGATCTCGCTATCAATCTGACTCGACGGATCTCACTATCGAGGTCACATTCGATCTCACAATCGATCTCGCAATCGATCTCACAACCGACCACACGACCGGTCTCACTATCGATCTCACTGGCGATCTCACTATCGATCTGACTATCGATCTCACCATCGATCTCACTATCGTTCTCGCTATCGTTCTCGCTCAACCGATCTCGTTATCGATCTCACTATCGATCTCACATTTGATCTCACAATCGATCTCAATATCGATGACACAATCGACCACACTAACCGCTAACCCGTGAGAATAAACACTAGGGGATAATAAAGTTCGGGGTTCAGGGGGAGATAATCAAAGTAGCCCAACAGACCTCAGCATAATCTCGAAGTAAGAGATGATCAAGAGAAGCCAAGCCGAGCACGTTTTGAGACATCCTTGGCGCTTAGTCTCCATAGAAATATCATCAACAATGGCTTATCTCGCTGGAGACATCCTCAACAAATCCCTTGTTTCGCTTGAGACATCCACAAACTATTGCTTATTTCGCTTGAGACATCGTCAAAGTATTGCTTATTTCGCTTGAGACATCCTCGAAATAATTGTGTTTTTCGCTTGAAACATCCTCAAACAATTGCTGATTTCGCCTGAAACATACTGAAACTATTGCTTATTTTCCTTGAGACATCCACAAACTATTGCTTATCTCGATTGAGACACCCTCAAACTATTGTTTATTTCGCTTGAGACATCCTCGAAATGATTGTGTTTTTCGCTTGAAACATCCTTCAACTATGGCTGATTTCGCCTGAAACATCCTGAAACTATTGCGCATTTCGCTTGAGACATCCACAAACTAATGCTTATTTCGCTTGAGACACCCTCAAACTATTGCGTATTTCGCTTGAGACATCCACAAACTATTGCTTATCTCGCTTGAGACACCCTCCAACTATTGTTTATTTCGCTTGAGACATCCTCGACATGATTGTGTTTTTCGCTTGAAACATCCTCAAACAATTGCTGATTTCGCCTGAAACATCCTGAAACTATTGCGTATCTCGCTTGAGACATCCACAAAGTATTGCTTATTTCGCTTGAGACACCCTCAAACTATTGTTTTTCGCTTGAGACATCCCCATACTATTGCTTAGTTCGCTGGAGACACCCTCAAACTATTGTTTATTTCGCTTGAGACATCCTCGAAATTATTGCGTTTTTCGCGTGAGACATCCTCATACTATTGCTTATTTCGCTTGAGACATCCTCGAACTATTGCTTATTTCGCTTGAGACATCCTCGAAAAAATTGCGTGCTTCGCTTGAGACACCCTCAAACTATTGCTTATTTCGCTGGAGACATCGTCAAACTATTGCTTGTGACATCTTCAAACTATTGCGTATTTCACTTGGGACACCCTCAAACTATTGCATATTTCGCTCGAGACGCCCTCAAACTAACTTGCTTATTTCGCTTGAGACATCCTCGAACTAATGGTGTTTCGCGTGAGACATCCTCAAACTATTGCTTATTTCGCTGGAGACATCCTCAAACTATTGCTTGAGACATCCTGGAACTATTGCGTATTTCGATTGGGACATCCTCGAAATAATTGTGTGTTTCCCTTGAGGCTTCCTCGAACATGTGCTCTTTTCGCTTGGGTATGGTTTATAGTTCTCGAGGGCGCATGCTCGCGGTTAAAGCTGCATGCACGCGAGCTCGAAGTCCTTGGCCGCCCTCGACAAAAAGCCTTTGTGGCGCACTTGCTCGAAGTGCTCGCCCATACAGGCTCGGCAGCCTTTACTGCCATCCTTGAGCTGCAAGCATTTCTTGCACGCCTTGGCTGCTTGCAGTGCTGCCTCGAGGTTGGCGTGCTTGGGCTCGGGCACGAACGGATCCGGGGCCTTGCCCTTGGCCGTGGCCTTGGCCTTGCCCTTGGGCTTGGCGTCGCTCGCGCCCTTCAGCTTCTCGATCCACTCGTTACCTCGGGCGCAGATGTCGCTGATGCTGCTTGGCGGCTGGCGGCCCTCGCCGCGGAGCTCGCGCAGGGCGCGCTCGAACCACCTCGTCACCCACAATCCGCAGGACCATCCCTCCACTTGGCATCTCGAGTTGCTCGGGGGGGGGCACTCCACCTCAGGCCCAATAAGCTCGCGCAGGATTCTCGTGGCCGCCTCCTTGGCGGACTCGGACGGCACCTTGAGAGAGTCTCGGTACTCGATGGCCACGTCTTGGAATTCCTCCTCGGCCACCTTGAGGCACGTGTAGTGCATCGGGTTGTCGGACCAGACGCAGATGAGCAGAACCTTGGCGTTCTCGATCCTCTCGCGCCAGGCCTTCTGCTCCTCATGCGCCTCGGCAGTGGCCGCGTCGTCGCCATGGTCTTCTCGAGCCCAGAGAACAGCTATCGTCGGCTCGATTAGCTCGACGCCTGGCGGCTGGCCAACTCGTTCCGCGATCTCGCCAATGAAAGCCTTCATCGTGCCGAGCTCGAGGGTCCTGTTCTTCTCGACGAACTCGCAGTTGGTGATGGCTAAGTGCTTGGCCAGCTCGGTGCGCCTGGCCTTCCTCAGGGTTCGGTAATCCATCTTGGCGGGCTTGGCCTTCGCCCACTCCTCCTCGACCACGACCTCCCAGGCTCGAGGACCGACGGATGGGGGCGAACTCCGCTCGGTTTCCGCTGCCCTTCCGCTCGGCTTCCGCGCGAGTTCCCTTCCGCTCGGTTTCTGCGCCAACTTCCGCTCGGCTTCCGCTGGCCCTTCTGCTCGGCTTCCGCTCGCGCCCCATTGGCCCTCGAGCCTGGCTGGAGCGGATCTGGAAGATCGCCGACGTCTCGACCTCGAGCACTCGGAACTGGCACTCGCCCTCGGTGTCCATGACGCTCCAGACGTCTTGGATTCTCCCGCGCCTCCCCTCGTGGACGCACTCCTCGATGACGCGGATGCTCTCGCCGTGCCAGGGCGAGTCCTTGCACTCCTTGAGGCCCGCTTGGCCTCTCTTCTTGTCCTGGGCGCTCTGGTTCCGCTTGGCCTTCCCCTTCTGCTTGAACTTCTCCGCGAAGCTCCCCATCGGCTTGGGGGCTCGCCCCGACAGCTTCGCCTTGGCGATGCCTCGGCTCTTGTTGTCGAGGGCGTCTCGGCCATCCTGGTTGCGCTTGGTAAGAACATGTTAGGGAGACCCCCCGAGCCCACTGGTGGGATTTCGATTTGCAAAAAAAAAACATGGATTTTTACAGGGCCACTTTTGTAAAAGTATAAAACGCAAGAGCGACATCATATATTTTTCATAAAATCGCGCAAGCCAAACATCATTGCATCAATGCTTCGGTTCGTCGCGCACAGCGCGCGCTGCGCCGCGGGCATGCTTGCGCAGCTTTCGACGTCCACGGTGGCTGTCGCCGCATTTTGCGTCAGGAAACACAGTTCTGAGCGAGCTCGCCACGGTCATCGCAGCTTGGGGCACAACGCGCGCATGGTTAGGATTCTTGGAAGGGCGCGCGCGCATTTAGCACCGCGAGGGGTTATGCGCGGGCGTGCGCGCTTCGCTGCACGGAGTCGCGCGGGTTCGCGTTGTTGCACGGCGTCGCGCGGCGTTGCTTGGCGCCCTGGGGGTGTCGGGCACTTGTTTGCACATATTGTTGATTGATAAACAACAAGTGCGTCTTCGGTTGGCCAGCGATAACAGATATCCACGGCGCTCCATGGGAGCGCGCGTGGCAGGCGGCATCGCCGACAGGCGTTGATATAAATCCTCCTCGGACCTCCGAGCCCCCCCCCTCCGCCTCCGCCGCCCTCCGCCCCCCCCCAAGTCCTCCTCCCTCTTCTCCCCTTTGCCTCCCTCCTCCTCCTGCGCTGTCCTCCCTCCCCTCCTCCTCCTCCTCGTTTTCTGGCCCTCTTTTGGCAATGCTTATCCTTCCTTCCGATTGTCCTCATTGCCTCGTCGTTGTGCCTCCTCCTGCTCGTGTTGCCCCAGCCGCCCCTCGCGCCGACACTGTTGCTTATTGTCTTGCGAGTGCTCCTGCTGCTCATCCCTCCTCGTTCCCGCGCCCACGGCCCTCCCCCCCCTTCTCGCCGTCGCCGCAACTCTTCAGCTTCGGCGCCGGGCCTCGGCGATCGAGGGCCCGCGGGGCCGCGGGGCCTGGCCCTCGCCCTCGGCGGGGCCATGGAGGACCCGCCCGGCTGGGGAGGGATAGGATAAGGAGGAGGAGGAGGATAAGGAGGAGGAGGATAATAAGGAGGAGGAGGAGGAGGAGTATAAGGATAAGGAGCGGGATAAGGGGGAGGAGGAGGAGGAGGAGGATAAGGAGGATGAACAGGATAAGGAGGAGCAGGATAACTTAAGGAGGAGGTTGGGGACATGGACGGAGGCGGGAAACACGAGGAAGGATCAGGATGCCCCCCAAGGAGGACCGCGGTGCGAGGAGGGGTTGGGCCTGGATGGGGGAGGAGCAGCTGCAGCAGCAGGAGACCCAGATAGCGACATCGAGATCGTGCCATCATTTCCCACTGCCTCGTGCGTACGAATATCTGCCCATTCGGCACGCGCTGCCCAGTCGGGCACGACTCAAAGTCCAAGCATCCGCTGAGGGCGAAGGGTGATGATGACGAGCCGTGTCGCTCGCACACCCCTCCGCCTAGAGAGCAACATGCCAGCGGCGCAACGCGTGCAATAACAACGTGGAAACTGCCTCGTCGTCGTCGTCGTCGTCGTCCTCGCCGTCGTCGTCGCCGTCGTCGCCCTAATCGTGACGGTCGACCTCGCCTGGCCGATCCCACTATCGATCTCACTGTCGATATCGCGCGATATGCATCACTATCAAAAACATTATCGATCTCACAATCGAGATCGCTAACGATGCCGCTATCGATTTCACTATCGATCTCGCTATCGGTATGTTTCGATTGACGTCGCTATCGATATCACTTGATCGTTCTCACTATCAATCTCAACCCCCACCGCATCCACCACATAATTGGCAAAATCGCCAATGCAGCAGCCTGGGCGCGCCGAGCAGCCTTCCACTCAGCTCTGTGGAAGCTTCTTGAAGAAGGCCGTGAGCTTGCTCTGCTTCGGCATCGGCTCCCAAAGCTCGTCGCGATCGGCCTCCCAGCCCTCTGGGTTCGCCATGGGCGGCAGCTCCATCGGGCGATACAGCGCCGGCCTGACCGCGTCCTGCCAGAGCTTCATCAAGCGCTGGATGGGCGCCAGCACTCTGCCGATGGTGGGCACTGCCATCGTGTTGCCCAGCGCCGCGATCAGCTGGCTGCCGCGCAGCGTCGTGGTGAGCGAGTCGGGCTGGAACCCCAGCACGAGGCAGCGCTCCCTGAGGGTCATGTAGCGGCCGTCGCCCGACACCTTCTGCCCCGCAGACCCCAAGAGCCACACGTAGGCAGACTTAGTCGTGAAGCAGGCCACCGAGTCAATATGGAGGTACTTGCCAAACAACCTGTCAGGGCCCCTCGCGAGGTCGCACATGCCGACCGTGCCAGCAGGGACATGCTTGGCCGCGAACAGGTCGTTGTACACCTTGCAGGCGCAGAGGGGGGGCGAGGCGAGGAGGAGAAAGGGGGGGAGGGGCGGAAGCAAGAGCAGCAGGGGGAAGAGGAGGAGCATGAGGAAGAGGAGGAGGGCCCAGGCGGCCCAGGGCACGACGTTTCCACAGGGCGCCCCGAAAAAGAGGATGCCGTCGGCGGAGGTAGAGTGAGGGAGAATGATGGAGAAGCAGTGCGGAGTTGAATCCCATCCTCCCTCCTCCTCCTCCCTCCTCCTCCCCCTCCTCACTACTGTCGTCCTCCCATCCTCCCTCCTCCTCCCTCCTATCCCTTCTCCTGCTCCTCCTCCTCATCCTCCTTTGTCTTATCCTTGCCCCTGCCCCTGCTCCATCCTCTCCTCCTCCTCCTCTTCCTACCCTCGGTTGCATGTGGGAGGGGCCAGCGCCAGGGCCTTCGCGTTCTCGCGAGGGCCAGGCGCGGTGGGCAACGAGCCCATCGTCTCCTGGTCCTCCAGGAAATCCACGAGCTTCACGGGCGCCATCTTGGGCAGCGGCTCAATGGGATCGCGGAAGGAGATGCGCTGGCGGATCGGCCGAAACAAGATGGACCGAAAACCTGAGATGAAGATCCGACCACGCTTAGCGGGCAAACCATCATCAGTAGAGGTAACCTCCTGCCAGGTGACGTGGAACTCCTGGGGCTGTCGTCGACGTCACCGTCGTCGCGGTCGTCGTTGCAATGACCCCCGAAGCAACTCTTGTATAAATGCTCGGGCGATTGTGGCGGGCGGCCGGGGCGTCGGCATCGTCGCAGGTTTCGTGGCGTTCCTTCCCCAACCAGTGCTTGCACTATAGCGTCTGGGCGATTTCGGTGGATGCCTGAGCCCCAGGCAGTGCTACCCTATATGTGCTAGCACTCGCGGGGTTCCCCATGAGACCTGCTGGAGCTATGCTACCCCCCCCCTGTTTCGACACCTGGCCATCGGGCTGTGTCGGGGCCATTCGTCGTCGGCGTCGTCGTCATCGTCGTCTGTCGTCGTCGTCGTCGTCGTCGTCGTCGTCGTCGTCGCCCACGGCCCGACCCAAACAGACAAGGCCGCTGGAGCGAGGGCGATCCGCCCAGCCTCCCTCGAGACGATCTCCTCCTCCTCCTCCTTCCTCCCTCCTCCTCCTCATTCCTCCTCCTTCTCCTCCCTCCTCCTCCCTCCTCCCTCATCCCTCCCTCGTCCCTCCTCCTCCTCCTCCTCCCCCATCCTCCCCCTCCCTCCTCCCTCCCCCCTTGTCCGGCATGTGCTGCTTGAACCACGGCAGGAGCGTGTCGAAGAGCGCGGGCGGCTGATCCTTGTATTTCATCGCGATCCCCTTGACGTTCTCTAGGGCGAACCACTTCAGCTTTTTCCCCCCCTGCCACTTCAGGAGCTCCAACATCTTCAGGCACGCCGACGAGGATGAGGCGGAGGCGCTGCAGGCCGCGCGAGGGGTGGGGTGTAGAAAGGGCGCAACTGAGAGGAGCAAGGGGTGAAGAAGAGTGCGGGAGGGCAGAAGCGAAGTTGGAAGTGAGGATGGCGACAAGCAGGAGGAGGGGGATGAGGAAGACTAACAGGGTTCCGAGGAAGGGAAATATCCAACATAACCAGGGTGTAAGAGGATGTAGGAGAGGGGGGGAGGAGGGGGGGGGGGGGGGCCGAAGGCAAGATGGAGGAGACAGGAGCAGGAAGAGGAAGAGGATGGGAAAAGGACGGAGTGGAGGAGGGCAGAAAAGGACGGAGTGGAGGACGAGGAAGAGGATGCGAAGAGGAAATCAAATCGAATCGATCGCACCTTCGCGCGCTCGTCGTCGAATGTCTCGCGGCTGCCGCAGAAAGACCAAGGGGGGCAGGGCCATCCGCAGACGAAGCCGTCTGTTTCGTAAAAGGGCCCGCCCTCGATCTCGTTTCTGCAGTTGACCGAAAGGTTCACGATGTCGCCATTCACCTGTGGGCGCGCGGCCGGGAGCGGAGCGGGCGGGGGAAGGGTAGGTGGAGGGCAGGGAATGGGAGGGAAGGGAATGCCACCTAGATCCTCGAAGTACATTCCACGGGGTGCGGCGATGAGGAAAATGCCCAGAAGTGGCGACGAGGATGTCACGAGAAACTCGGGTACGTAAGTGCACAGCCGACGAGGGCAGGACGATGAGGAGGTAGAGCCAGTGCGACGGGAGTTAGCCCAGGACGCACTCGCGATGCTGCAATGCACCCCCCTTCGCTTGAGGCGAGAACCTGATCGGATGTCCACGAGGTTTCGTGGGCAGTGTGCAGGGCGGTTGGCCGCGGTGGCGACGACGAACAACTGCGACGACGATGTGGAGCGACGGCGATGATGGCCCCCCCTCTCTCTCTCTCTCTCTCTCTCTCTCTCTCTCTCTCTCTCTCTCTCCCTCTCTCTCTCTCTCCGTCTCTCTCTTTCTCTCGCTCTCTCACTCTCTCACTCCCTCTGCCACCCGAAGACCTTCAAACCGTATGGGGGGGGCTCCCTGGGACCCTGAAGCGACGCACTGGACTCGTGCAGGACCACAGGGCCAGGAGTTCTACGGGGCCCACTGAGGGCATGGGGGACCTGGCGATTCTGACGCTGCGGCCACGAGGTGTTGTTGGCATGCAAGGGGGGTCTCTGGGCTCGGCTCCAGCGGAGTGGAATTGTCTGAGCCCGAGTTTGTCACTTCATTTTCTCCCTGAGCAATGGCTGTGTACTCTGCGGCAGAGTACTCTGCGGCATGAGGCAGAGTCTCTGCCTCATGCCGAGTCGATGCTGGCCCCCCGCGCCACTGCGGCAATCGATGAGCCCGACGAGTTGGAGGCAGGCTAGCGCCACGGCATCGGAACCATATCCAATGAAGCACAAGTCCCAAGCAAGAAAAAAAAGCGGCTGCTCACCGAAGCTCCGTGACCCCATCTGCCCACATGATTCCTGCGCACCCCCCCCTGAGCAACCTAGAGCGCCTGTCGCCGACATCCCTTCGACGAGAGGCTAGGCATCGAAACGCACATCGAAAACTGCGCGCCTTCTCAACGCCGTGGGTGCTGGGCGCTAAGATGGCCATAGCCAGCGGTGTAGCAGACGTGGAGCGGTAGAGGAGATAGCAGAGGTGCACGCACACCAGCTCAGAATGTAGGAGAAGGACATGGGGTCAATAGAGCTGGCGAGAGAGAGTGAGATCAAAATGAGGAGGGGGAGAAATATCACGGGCATGGGGAATGGGCTGACATCACCAGAGGATGACAGGGGGTTGGCGAGGGGGCAGGAGGAGGAGGTGGACGGCGAAGGAGCCGCAGCACGAATGCGGAGAGCATCAGCAGAGAGGCAGCATCAGCAGCGGCAGCATCATCAGCGGCAGCAGCACTGGGAGAGAGGGGGAGTGAGAGCGCAGAGAGCAGGAGCCTGCTAGTGCAGCGCGGCACTAGTGCAGCCGGCATTCGGTCGCAAGCGCGGCCGCTGACCGCTGGAGCGTCTACGCCGCCGGCGCCTCTTGACCAGCAGCGTTGGCCTGCAACCACTTCCACCACTCCTCGTGCATGGTCCCGCGGATGCCTGGGTAGGCCTCTATGGCGGCAGAGACCGTCTTCTCCACGCTGGCCAGCTCCCCTTCCCAATTGGGCGACATGCCCCACCTGATGCCCTTCACCAGCGAGTTCCGAAAGATCACGTAGACGAAGCCCGTCGGAAGAACGGCGAAGTCGCCTTCCTTCAGGACGCAGCAGAAGTTGTTGTCCTGCTTGGCCAAGCGCAGCATGTCGTGGCCTGACAGGTTCTTCAGCATGTCCGCCTGGAAGGCGAGCCCTCCTTCGCTGACGTCCATCTTGGCCCCCACTACCACCTCCTCGCCCTCCAAGATCAAGCGGCACTCGGCCATGCCATGCGGCGCAGGCGACACCGAGGAATGCAAGCGCGGGATGATGAAGCACTGGGCCCCGTACAGCACCTTGAACAGCGCCTGCTCCTTGGGCCCCGAAGCGATGAAGGCGGTGCGGAAGAGGTGCCCAACATCCTTCTTCTCCAGCTGGCTGAGCATGCGGATCTGAGCCAACACCGCTGGCTGGACCACGGAGCCGAAAGCGGGCGCAGCGCCCTGCGAGCCCCAGAGCTCCACCTTGCCACGCATCCACGACTCGCAAGCCTTCCAGCCGGCCGCCGCCTCCACATCCTTGCACCGCTCGGGGGCCGCCACCACGGTGATCTTGCCCGCGCTCAGGGCAGCGAGGTCGTCCGAGACGTTGATGGGCTTGCCGCGCGTCTCAGCCGCGACGACCTGCATCATGGGGCCGAGGTTGCTGTCTAGGGCGACCTCCATCTGCGGCGCATCATCCGTCGACTTGCGCTTCTTACCAACGCCGACCTCCTGCTTCTTGGCCCACTGCGCCTTGGCGTCGCTGATGTGCCTCTTGGCCACGACGGCATGGGAATCAACGTCCTTCTGCGAGTCGCTCAACGCCTTCAACTCCTCCCGCAGGGCCTTCGAATTGCCGTCCCAACAGGGGTTCCTGATCGTGGCCAGCATCTCGCCTGCCACGCGATCGATGCGAGCCAACTCCACCTGAAGCGACTCCTTGACGCTGGCCAGCTTGTCCATCGTGGGCTTCCAGGCCTCCGACGCCAGCTCCTCCTTCGAGACCCTGGCCTTAATGAACTCCTCCACCGAGAGGGCTTCGTTCGCCTACGGGGGCTCAACCAAAAAAGGAACGGGTGGAGAGGGGGGCGACGTTAGGGGGAGAGGGCAGCGAGAGGGAGGAGGAAGACAAGCGACGAGAGGGGCACGAGAGAGGGCCGGGAGGGGTTGGCGGGAGAGGAGGAGGAGGAGGAGGAGGAGGAGAATATGAGGAGGAGCTTCAGCTACAGCAGCCTCAGGAGTAGGAGGGAGAGCGCGAGGGGGCATTGAGATCAGGAGGCTGGGAGAGCAGAAGGAGGAGAAGGAGGGGGCGGAGGAGGAGGAGGGGGACAACAACGATCCCACCCTCCTTCCTTCCCTCTCAGTTCCATCCCTCTCTGCCGTCGTGGCCCTCCTACTCCTCCTCCCACCTCCTCATCCTCCTCCCCCCTACTTCTCTCACCTCCTCCCTCTCCCCCCCTCTCCACGTCCCCCCATTTCCCCTCCCCCTCTTCCTCATCCTACTCCTCTTGTCCTCATCCCTCCTCTCCCCCATTGCCGCGCGTTTTGCATCGCCAGCCACCTGGGCTTGCAGCTGGGCCGCCATCTTCTTGCTCTGAGCGTCGATCGCCTTGTCCGCCTGAAAGCGAGCCTGCGCGATGTTCACAGCCTTGCCGCTAGTCTGCTGCACGTGATTCTTGGCCGCGACGTCCTCAGCAAGGATCATGGCCTGGTACCGCTTCTGGGCATCCCGCCTCTCCTGCTCCTGCTGCAAGGAGCAGGTGAACGCAGCGCCGAAGTTCGCCACGTCCTGCACGTTGAGCTCCGACGAAGGGGACGCGTGGGCGCCGTTGACGTACGTCTCGGGCGGCGCAGCGGCCGCTGCACTGCCATCGTTGGGCAAGTCGCTGATGGCGTGCATGCTGCCCTGGCGGGACTGATCCAGGGCGCGCGTCATTGCCTGCATGAACTTATCGAGGTTCGCCCGGGAGCTCGTGTCTCCATCCTTCACGGCGGTGGCTTTGACCCTGCTGGCGGTGACCTGATCTGCGAGGATGCCCTGGTACTCACCGATCAACCAGCAGCCAGTATTGTTGGGGTCCTCAATGACAGCGCACTGGTTGCTCATGCAGCGGCGGCGAAACTCGCTCAGCTGAGCTGGCCTCGCGGGGAAGCCTTCCAAGGCAAGATCGCGCGCGATGAGGGGCCGAGGCTTCCAGTGGGCCCTGCCCCTCGCCTCCTCGCCCTCTTCCTTCTCCGAGACCATCGCGACCCTCACCAGCTCCTTGAGCCCCTCAGGCGCGGCCGACAGCAATCCGAAAAAATAAAGGGGGAGGAGGTGGTGGAGGTGGAGGCGAGGGGGGGGGCGGGCAGCACGGGCGGAGGGGATGGCAGGGAGGAGGCGGACCAAGAGGGGAAAGGCTTGAGGGAGGAGTGGGGGGAAGCTGAAAGCGGGATGCGACGCCCCCCCCCCTGCCCCGGCCCCAGGTAAGAACGACGTGCAAGACCGACTCGACCGAGCTGCGCGGCTACGGTGGAGGGGTCGGGGCTGCGGGGAAGGAGGTGGGAGGAACAGGGGGGCCCTTGATTCACACCTCTGCTCCCCTCCGTGCTCATTTATCCCCCTAGCATCGTCTCCCTCTCCTCCAGTATTTCCTCCAACAGCCACTCCTCCCTTCTCGAATGCCGCTGCCATTCGTGACGCTTTGACCCGATGGTCCGGGACTCCACTCGAACGGTGGGTGGCGTACCACTCGGTCCTCTCCGCGTCGGTTTTGTCGGTGAACCATTTCTTCAGGGCCTTGTTCTTCTTCCAACGCTTCGTGAGCGCCTTGTAGTTGTTGTGGCACTTCTCGCAGATGTCTTTCTGCGTCCTATCGCCATCTTCGTTCCTCTCATAGATGGGCAACTCGAACTGGCACCTCTTGCACTCGAACTTCTCGCACGAGCCGATCATCTCCTCGGCGTCGCCAAACCCGAACATATCGTGGCCAGGCTTCTGAAGGGTCTCCGTCACTTTGCTGCGCGCCAGGCCCGAGCCACCGCTGGTGCCCGAGCGACCTCTGCTGGGGGACCACGCTTGAGTCGCCGCGAAGGCGTGGCCGCCAGCGAGGCCAAGAGAGGCAATCATGCCCTGCTGATGCTGGTCAGGCCCTGGAAGCTCATGGAACGCAGGCGTCCCAGGAAGGCTGCCGCCGTGCCCCAGAGGCGTCGCGCACGATCCTGGGAGCTCGACAGTCTCGGCCCCTCCGACCCCATCTTTGTCCAACAGCCCCTCCAAGTGACCGCCCAACTCCATGTCCGCAGCGGCTGCGCCCCCACCAGCCGCCGAGAGCCCCTCTGGATTCTCAGCGCCTCCCCCAGTTTGATCCTCAACCTCCTCTGTGGCGTCCTCTGGGATCTCCTCAGCTGCACTCGGCCCATTTGCACCCGAAGCTGCGGCCCCCCCCACTGGAGCCTCCTCCACCGCCTCGGCCGCGGGCGCCGCAGGAGGCCCAAGCTCCTCAGCGGGCGCCCCCGTAGGCGGAGGTTCGCGCGCGGCCTCGACCCTGACCTCGGGGGCATCCTTCGGGGGCATGCCCTTCGAGCTCCCCTTGGCAAGAGCCTTGCCGATGGACAAGGCCCCGCTCGGCGTGCCTGGCGTTGCAGTCTTCGCCTTGGGCGCCATCGCGAAAGTTGCTCGCTGGGCAACTGAGCTGACGACCCCGAAAGCTCACCGAGGCACTCTGACCAAACACCCTGAACCACAAACGGCTGCGACTCAACCGCATCCAGACGCTCTGACAAGATATGCACATATGGGGAAACCCGCCTGAAATAATTGCGAGGAAGGGCTTCGGCTGGGAGGGTGCGTTGCAGCATCATTCACGCGTACTCGCTGTGCTCTTGTCATCATTCACCTCCTCCCCCTCGTCATCATCATCTGAATCGCTATATGGGCCCTCACCCTTCCTCGCTCCTCGCTCGCCCTTCTCCTCCCCCGCCCTCTCCTCATGCGCGAGACGTATCGCGGTATGTCGTTTCCTCTGGGGGGTGGGTGCCTTCTCCTCCTCCTGCTCCATCTCATGGATATACAGGCCGCTCGCGCGCGAGTGGCCTTCCGCTCGGCCCCTTCCCCTTCCCCCATTCAAATGCCCACCCCTTGTCCGCAGCGGCCGGGGAGGAGGAGGGGCGGGAGGGGGGGGTGGGATGGGAAGGAGGGGGAAGGAGACGAGAGGAGGATCAGTAACAGAGGGGAAGGATGAGTTTTTGTTGTGCCCAAGTGCCCTGTCTCAACGAGTGACCCCCAATTCGCCGTCGCGCAGCTTCTCCGCGAACCAGATGCACTTGGGAAAAGAAATGAGACGACGACGACGACAACGACGACGAGGAACCCAAGAGCACCCGCACGGGTACGGAGCCTTCCCGGGCACTGACCAAACCATGGCCACAGCAAAAGGATCCACGTCGCCGCGCCAATGGCCAGGCGCAGCGTCCCAGAACGGGACGAACCACACAGCGGGCACATGGCGCCATTGGTGGAAATACCATGCCCATGGGATGCGCCGCGGGAGCGGCAGCTCCAAGACCACAGGGCCCCACGAGGGGAGCGGGTCGGAGCCCGCGCCGGGCAGCGACGGTGCCGGTGGCACCAACTGCCACACCCGATAATACCCTAGGTCTAGGACCCCCCCCCCTCGGAATTCCCCTGGGCGGCCCCCCCGGCGGTAGCCGGGGAGGGCCCCCTCTGGGCCCGGGGGGGGCTCCCACCACGCGGAGTTCGAGAAAGGGAGGGGGGCGCCAGGGCCGCTCCAGTCCACCATCTTGAGCCTAAACGGCTAAAAGGAATGGGAGGGAGGAGACGAAAGAATAATATCGGGAGCTGGAGGAGGAGGAGCAGCAGCAGCAGTAGCAGGAGGGGAGAGATAAAGAGGATGAGGAAGGGGAGGAGGGGCTGGCCCCTGGGGAAGTTGGGTAGGATGAGGAAGAGGATGAGTACGCTTGAATAGGGCGAGGAAGAGGATGATAATGAGGAGGAGGAATGATGAGAAAGAGGATGGGTACGCGTGGATAGGTCCCTCGGAAGGCTCCAGGGGAGAGCGTGCGTAGATGCGGGGATGCGTGCACGACGAGAGCTCTCTCGCTCGGTGGACCCGAAAACAGCGTGCCCCCAAGGGCGCAGAGACGCCCAGTAAACAGCGTGCCCTAAGGGGTCGCCCCGCAAACACTGCGCCGCAGTGGGCCTCATGGGATGGGCCAGAGTGCCTAGCACTGATTTGGGGAACTAGGGAGCGATCCTGCTCGTCGTGATCCTTCTGCCCTCCTCCCCCGCATCACCCTCCGCTGCTCCCCCTACCTCCTCCGCGCCCTGCTGGCTCTCCTTCCCATTGCCTTCCTCTTCCCTCTGACTCCTTGGGACAGTCGCTGGGCGCGCAGGAGCCAGGAGGGCGGTCGGCGCAGGCGGCTGCCCACCGGCCCATAGTGAAAGTTGTCACTGCGGGTGCCCAAGCTGTCGTGCAGGAGCGCCGCAGCCGGTCGGAGGTCGCCCTCCCCTCAACCCCTATCCGTTTCCACCGCCACCCCCCCTGCTGATTCGACCTCTGCGTCGGAGCACATGTCCTACTCCTAGGCTTCCCATGTGAAATGCATCCTGTTTCAGATATTTCTGATGGCCCCCTAATCTTCCCCCCAACTCACCCCCTCTCATATCCTCTCCTCCTCCCATTCCTCATCGACCTCCATCATTCCGACGCTGCTCACACTTCCAGAGCCTAGTTGTCAACATTCATCGTGCCATCGTCTTCCTAGTCAGCCTGCCCTCGGAGCCCCCCATCCCCGTCCGCGATGTCGTAGACGTTGCAGGGCACCCAGCCCCAGCCAGCTTCGCGCGCAGCGCGCTCAGGAGCTCCGATGCCTCCCCGGGCGCATGAGGAGGGGAGGCGGCCCTGGGGCTCGGCGAGAGGGGAGGCGACCCTGAGGGGAGGCAGGTCGAGAAGAGGGGAGGCGACCCTGAGGCGAGGAACAAGGGGGAGCAAGTGATGGCGAGAGACCCCGACCCAACAACTCTCGACTGCGAAAGGTGGCGGCCACCCTCCCCCTACCCTGACCCGTGCCCCTCCAGCGCAAAGCAGCGTCACCAGCTGCCCTTCTTGGGGGCGGCCGTTGTCGGGGCAGATCGAGCGCTGCGCCCACAGGGGGTCCACGAAGCAGCAAGGCGGGTGCCCGGCCATCCCTGGAGGCTGAGCGCGAGGAGCTATCCCTGCATCCGCCCCCTAAGGTGCCCCCTGGAGGCACTCGAGGCAAAATGCCTAGGAGCGGGGGGGGGAGCAAGGGGGAGGCGACGACGACGCGGGTACTCCTCGACCCAGTTGATGGACCCAGGGTGGAGCAGCCATAGGTAATACCAAATCCCCAATAAGGCAATCGTGAGACTATGTAGGATATGCTCCGAGCCCCCCACCATGGCTCTCAGGGCCCCGACGCACGCAGGGCGTCGAGCCGATCAAGCAGCGACGCATACATATCGCCCCTCTCGTCCACCACTGATCGAGCAAGGCCGCCAAGTCTCGTTGAGATCGATGTTGCCTCCGAGGGCTCTCGTGGGGAGGGGGCGAGAAGACAGTTCTAATGCGTGCACGAGACCATGTTGCAATCGCTATCGCAAACGTGTGAAACTCACATGCACCGCGCCATTTGCGTAAAAAAACGCATCATATTGCTGCTGCATTTGTTTTTTGTTGTTTGTGTTTGTTTTTGTTGCTGCTCGCCGCTCTCCGCTGGCCCACCCCCCCCCGCCCCTCGCCCGTCCCCCCCGTCCCCCCCCCGCCCCCCCCCCCGTCCCCCCACCCGTCCCCCCCCGTCTCCCCCCCCCCCCCCCGCCCCCCCCCGCCCCCTCCCCCCGTCCCCCCCCGCCCTCCCTTCCCGCCCCCCCCCCCCCGCCCCCCCCCCGCCCCCCCCCCCCCCGCCTCCACCCCCGCCCCCCCCTCCGCTCAGACGCTCGCGACCCGAGGGCGATCGCACAGAGTTTGGCTGTGCTTACCCATGTGTGTGTCTTTGTTTGCGTTGTTTCAGCGTTTTGTTGTTTTGTGTTTGTGTTTGTGGTTTGCGTTGTTGCGGTGGGGATTGCGCTTCGTGCTTCTGCGCGTTTTGCATCGGTTTTACGTTCGGCGTTGCGCTCTGTTGCGCCAGCTTGCGCGCTGGGAGTGCGAAGGGGTGCTGAACGACATCGAGCGCCAACCGAAGACGCAATCACTGCACCTCGCATGGCGATGTCTAGCGCCGTCGAGCCCCCAGGGGGCCAGCGAGGGACACCCCTAGGACGTCGAAGGCAAGAGCGAGCGGAGGCAGCGACGACCAGGCTGAACGAGCAGAAAGCAAGGAGGACGAGGCGATGTTATGACAGGAGTGCTGGCACGGTCGGACCCCAGAACAGCGCGCCACCCCTTGGGCAATCATGTATCCTCGGGCCTTGCAGGCTGGAGCTGGAGTGCCAGCACTGTCTGGGGAAGTAACGAAATAAGGGTGACGGATCTCTCGATGCACTTGCTGCGGAGGGGCAGGGGCCCCTCCTTACTTCGTCCTCCTCCCTCCCTCCTCCCTCCTCCCTCCACCCTCCTCCCTCCTCCCTCCTCCCTCGTCCCTCCTCCCCCCTCCCTCCTCCCTCCCCCCTCCTCCCTCCTCCCTCGCCGCGGAGGGGCAGGGGCCGCCCATTTTGCCTCTCCGCCGCTCGCGGCGATCAGGCAACCTCCTCGGCAGCTGCGACCTCCGCCATCGCCTCCGCGAGCTCGGCATCCGAAGGCCTGCAGCGGCGGCAAGAGAGAGAGGCAGACATGGGGCGAAAGGGCAGAAATGCGAGTGGGGATGGAGAGGGAATAACAACACAGTGGTAGTGGGGGCTCTGGGCAAGGCAAGGGGCACGGTTAGACAAGCACCGGGTAATGCGATGCACTTGGGGCGGAACGGCACATGGAGAACGGCATGAGGGTTCTAAGCAAAGAAGCCGAATAGCGTTCCCCAAGGGGATGGGTAGGAGGGCAGAGGGAGGAGGAGAGGAGGGAAGAGGGTAGTGAGAGGGTAGTGAGAGGGAGCGGTGGTTAGCCTGGCACTAAGCACGAGGATGGGGAGGGAAGAGGGTAGGAGGGTAGTAAGAGGGATGAGAGCAGGAAGAGGAGAGAAGAGGAGTGAATGAGAGGGGGAGTGTGAATGTCGACTCGCTCTCGAATGGGAGCGCATACTGAACTAAACGCAGATCCAAGCACCGCCATCCTATAAACGCACGGAGTCCGCCGTGCAAATCGCGAATCCTAATGTGAAGACGGTCGGGCGCCCTGGCGCGCAGCCAGCCCACGGCCTCCGTGCCTACGGGACAGATCCACGTGCTCGCAGTCGCTGATCTCGGTCTCCTCGCTATCAAGGATGGTCTCCGACGGCGGCCCTGGCATCTCGTCGCCCTCGGGGATGATGGGCATGCCGACCGTCGCCGGCGACGGCGCCTTGCTCGTGGGCTTCATGTGCTTTTTCTTCCGAAGGATGTGGCTCGGGGGGGGCTCCGCGGCAGTCGGGGAGTGCTGCGACCTGGGCTCCAGGCGCTCAATGCGACCCCATGCTTCCCAGGGAACTCCACTAAAGTGTTTATCATGTTGATTGCCATCTTATGTTGCTTACCCTCTTATGTTGCTTACCATCCGTATGGTCCAGCACCATATATAATGCTTGCCATGCTGTGTTGCTTACATAGTATTGTGCTTACCATCTTGTGTCTGATGTGCCCAGCATCATCCTTATTCGCATGGCCCGATCGGTCTTAAGATCCCAAGTGATATGCCGCATAAACCTCGTCATCCTCGTCCTCCCCCTCCTGGCATCTCCTATCCTCCTCATCCTCATCCTCATCCTCATCCTCATCCTCATCCTCATCCTCCTCCTCATCCTGCCCCTGAACCTCCTCGTCCTCACCCTCATCCGCCCCCAGGCGAGTTGGACGACGACGCGGATGACCTGACGCCCGCGACCTTCGCGCGCTTGGAGGCCTGCATGGGCGAGGGGCTGTTCGCCTGCCACTGCTGCTCGGTCGCTGCCTGCGTGAATGCGCGAGGAGGGGGTCGGCGAAGCCTGGGGCCGATCGGAATTTCTGCGGGGCCCCCCCATGGCCCGCCCCGGCCAAAAACCTAAAGACCGTATATTGAACTCCGATGGCCCCAAGTTCGTTGACCCACTCCCCTCATTCACCCTAGTGCCGCGAGCTCTGCATCGAGCGCCATCTGCGAGTCCGTCTGCGGCAGGCTGTCGCCGGTGGGGTCGTGATCCCCATAGCCCGAGGCGAGGGTATCCTGCGAGTCGCCCGGCTAGCCATCAAGCGTCGGCGAGGCACCAGCGGTGCGTGGTTTCGACGGGGCGAGGCAGCTCGAGGGGGGCACGCCGACGATGTCGGGCGTGCGGGGCGCTCCCACACCGACGATGTCGGGCGTGCGGGGCGCTCCCACCTGCGTGTTCTCAGCGGTCGGAGTCGGGGGCAGCGGAGTGGCTTTCGCGTTGCCGTTCTCGGCGGACGAGGCGGCGAGCTTAGACATCGCATCCTCGAAGTGGTCGACGGGGCTGCCGCCAACGAGATCGAACGTCTCCGAATCGAAGCTGGAATGGCCCTTGGCTGAGGCCGGCGACGACGATATGTCTGGCATCCAAGCGCTAGAGTGCCTTTTGGGGTCGTTCTCCCAATCTGGCAGGGTCGCCACGTCTGGCACGTCCTCGACAGGATGGCCCATGACAGCCTCGGGCATCATGGCTGAGACTTCCGACGCGCGCGGAATGCAGTGCTTCGCAGCTTGGAATAGACAGTCCAGTCTGGAGGCTGGATGGGGAGGCGAGAGGGGGGAGGAGGGCCCAGGGACGAACAGAGGAAGAGGACGAGGAGGAGGAGGAGGAGGAGGAAGAAGAGCGATGAGAAGGTCGACGGCGAAGGCGAGGACGGGAGGAAAGGGAAATGGACTCTGTCTGGTCCATGCTGGAAGCGCGCGACAAGAGCCGCCGCCTGGGACCCTCAAGCAGCTTCTCGAGAAAGGAACGGCTATGGCGAGGGCAGTGAGCATCTCCCCAAGACAATCGGGCAGCTTGGCCCTCTCTCGTTGGGCCCACCTGGGGCAGTCTGCAGGGAGAGCGAAGTCCAGTGAAGCATGCGTCCCCGATCCGTCCTTTCTGCCCCCAAGACCCCATGGGGGAGAGCTGCGGTCTGAGCCGTGGGAGAGCGATGCGACTGCATGCAATTGAATTCAAAGCCCCATCGGCGGTCGGCCAAGCCCTCGGGACATTCGCAAGGGGGGCGGCTTTTACATAAGCTCCTGCGGAAACCATCCGCCATCCATCCCAGCCGGGACGCCCGTCAAACATGTTCGGGCTGCCTCGAATTGCAATGTCGACCCATGGGACGAATGAAGAAACCACCCCTCCCTTCCCCTCCCCGCATGGGCAGAGCTCGCGCGGTGCCTGTGGCGCCCATGCTCGTGCTTCTCGGTGAACTGCGCCCTCGCCTTGTCCCACGCCACCAGCCAGGCGATGCAGGCGGCGTAGTTCGCGTGCTGGTTCACCTGCGTGTACTTGCTGCAGGACCCGTGCCTGGGCCGCGGGCGAAGGGGGGGGCAACCTTCAGCAGTCGACCCTCTCTTGTGACTCCAGGCGCACGCTGGAGTTAGATCGCGGGGTTGACGTGCACGTGCCAGCTTGAACGCATGACAAGGAAGGGGCGGCACGAGCATTGCCCTTGACTAGAAGCGAAGCTCGGGGCGTCGTCAATCAGCAGGTGCTCTGAAGATACCGCGTGTGCCCTACTGACGCCGCGCTCTAGTTGACATGCTTCGCTCGGAATGATGAACGGGGGGTGATCGCCCTCGCGCAATGCAATACGTAAACAAATAGAGCAAGCGGGATAAGCAAGAGAGAAGCGGCCGCCTGCGAGGATGGTCAGCGTCTTTGGGACCACGGCAGCAGCACGATATCCAAGCTCGCTGGACGCCTGCAGGACGCGCGGAGAGACGAGGTAGCGGGGCAGCGAGAGGGACAACGAGGAATGCACGAGTGGCGACGGAGGAGGGTGCGGTGATCGACTGTCGAACCACTTGCAGGGTAGGGGGAAGAAGGAGTGACCTGCTGGATTTGCGAGACTGCCGCGGACATGGGGCGTCTGCTTGCGCAATGGCGGGGCACGGGTCAGAAAATGAGAGGAGGGGAAGAAGGTAAGGAGGAAGAGGGGGAGGATGTGGCGGATGGGGAGGGCAAGGTGAGAGGTGGCTCACGAGGAGGGGAACGAGAGGGAGGTGGCAGAGTGCGAGGATGGTGGACAGCATTAGCAAGAGCAGAAGCAAGCAAAGTAACACTCATAAAAAAGGACCGCTGGAATGACTGCAGTTGTCGAAATGGACTCTGCGCTCCGTAATGCGCACGGTGAACCCATGCTGCTTAAGAGGATCGGGAATCTCTTCGGGTGGGCCAAGAAGTATATCCATACGTGGCGGCGCTGGAGCCCCCTCCAACTCGTCCAACCCCTCCCCCCCCTCACCGTGAACGTCGCCGCCGGGCAGGGCCAACAATACATCATCTGGGTCCTCCACGGCGCCATCTGCTATGGCAACTGCCGGTGCGTCCAGAAACCCCAGACCTAACCTCAAGATTTTAAGGAAGTCCATGTGCTTCAGCTCGGGGAAACGGGGGTGAGAGTGCAATACATCAAGGCCACAACCTGTGCACTCTACCAAACACCTGTAATATCCAGATGAACGACCTGAGAGAATGCACGGGGCCCCGCGGTCCCTCACGAGGTCTTCGTTCAGCAAGGCAATGTAATAAGACACTGGTACTGACTCAACGTTGCAATCGAAAATGCGCGTGCCAAACCTATGATCATCGAGAACATTTGGCTGCCCCTCCCATCCGCGGGAAGCCAGACGAAGACAGAGCTCAAGTTTTGAAATGCCGTTCCCGGCCTCTGCGCACGCAGCAAGTGCAGTGCGACCACCCCCTAGCACGCAAGACTGCATGGGATGCAGGCTTGAAGGATTCACCTGCAACTCGGGATCCATGAGCTGATCATCGTAGGTCGTAGTGACAACCCCTGCATCTTCCAAGAACGGGACTATAGCCATCCTCAACCCTGCCATAGTGAGATCATGCCAGCCAATAGCAAGAGGCGACCCCACCCAAGCCCCACGCTCAACGAGATGATTGACCACAGCAACCGCATCATGAAGAGTAAGATCGTACCCTAACCCATCCAAGTCGAGAGCACCGACGTCCTGGTGCAAGTGGGCAAGAGGGGGTGACAGGGGAAGGCAACAAGAGACACCGTGCGAGGGGCGTGCACTAGGCCTCGCCATGGGGGGGGCCCAACCTTGCCCCACGCCCCCATGAACCCCTGGACCCCCCCGCCTCTCCCTCATCCTCCTCAGCCTCCTCGCCCCATCGCAGTCCTGGCCCGCATGCGAGATAGCAGCGAGAGCGTCCGATATTTTGCCCATCACGGGCCCCGGCATACTGTACACGAGGTTCTTCTCAGCTGGGGGAGCCCACGAAACCAAGGTTCCAACCCGATGAGCAGACGAGAACACGTCGAAATTAATGACTTGAAGGCGAGGCACAGCCGATGACCGCACAATGGGGCCCCCAGCGCCAGGTGCGACCTCCAACCGAACGATGCCGAAGTCGCCCGAGGACCACGCCATGTGCGCGGGACGCAGCACCTTACGTCTCTGCCTGTTCGTTGACAGGACTTTGAAGAACACATGGGACTGCGCGGCCTCGGCCACGTCTGCTGGCTGGCTCACTGCCAAGCAGAGTAGTCGCACGGTCTCAATAAGGCTGACATCTGCTGGCAAGATCGCGCCTGCTGGCACAGCCGCTCCACCCCCACCGGCCTCGGGCGCCCCGCCCTGCTCGGCCTGCTCGAAGATCTCCTGCGGCCCCCCGCCCCAGCGCCCCTGCAGCGGCGGCCTGCAAAGCGAGAGACACACAGGGCGAGGTGGATAGAGGGGGGAGAGGGGGATGGGGGAGAGGGAGAGAGGCAGACAGACAAGCAGAACGGAACAGAGGGATGGGGCACGTGAGGGCCGAGGCTTCACAGCTGTGCCGACAGCCCACCTCCTCCTTGTCCTGGCCCTCCCCTTCCCCCCATCCTCCTCCTCCTCCGCTCTTCGCCCGTGCGGAAGCCCGCGTCGACGGGGGTGAGAGCGGGGGTCGAGCAACTTGCGGCCCTTTGGACACAGGGGCAAGGGGGAGAGATGCTCATCATTGGCACGCGGCGCAGCCGAACTAGCTTAGCTGTCAACCGAATCCGCATCAGAGCGCGCGGAGTGAGATCTCACGGGCGAGCTCGCCCGTCTTTCCTGCTAGGGCAGCCTTCGCGGAAGGAAGGGGCAGGGGAGGGGCGGTCTTGACCCCCTGAGGGGGGGCGGCTATTCAGTGCGCCACCACTCCACTGCTATGTTCGCATCCTCATTCTATGATCTACCATCCTGTGTGATGCCGTTCCGTTTCTCTCTCGACGTCTCTCCCTGACTTTATCCCCAACCCTCGTTGCATGCCCGTGCCCCCATTACCGCCACCATATCTCTCTCTCTCTCTCTCTCTCTCTATCTCTCTCTCTCTCTCTCTCTCTCACTCTCTCTCTCTCTCTCTACCCCCCATCCTCTCCCCACTGCGCGCGACCCTCCTAACCCGCCCCCGGCGGCGTCCCGAGGAGCGCTCCAAATGCGGGTGGAGTCGTTCATGACGGATTTGAGCATCCCCATGATTGCATTGCTTGTAGGATGAAGTACCACTGCTTTGCAGACAACCGCCCGTTCAACCTGGGACCACCCCTCCTGCGCCACGCTGGCGGATGACATCTCCCGAAACTGGCCGCGAACATGGTAGAGGAAGATAAGGCCCTTCTTCTCGTTTCGCTCCATCTTTGCAAGCCTCCATCTGTCCACAGCTGGAAATATTGGAGATAATATAGCTGACTCCAAATCCCTCTTGCGCCAGCTCGCAATGGCAAACGTCCAGAAGGCATCAGTCTTCAGCAGGGCTGCGTATTCATTCACCTTCAGCCTGCAGTGTACGGTTTGAGGGGTGCAGTTTTTCATCTTGCGTTGGAGCGTGCCGATGTGAGCGTGCGTGCCCTCTACCTTCCGAGTGTGCATGATAGCGAACGCATACTGTTTGAGCTCCCACGCGACCCGATCCGGGAGAAGGGCTTCGGGCCCCCCCGCAAACAATTGCAAGTCCGCCCTAAGCGGGTTGTCGCCGCCGACCGCCAAGTACACAGATACGCGGCGCAGCGATTGTTGCTTCCCCCCCGCAACGGCATCGTCCACTTCCTGCAGACATTCTCGAATGGCAGCCTTGCACTGGCTGAGGGTCCAGGTCCCAAGAACGTTACCCAGAGCGGCCAAGAACTTGAACGGAGTGAAACGAAGGTGCACGAATTTCAACCGCCAGTTGTCGCATATCGCATATTTAAGTTGGTCCTGGATCTCAATCAAACGCATGCTCTCAACACGGGGCGCCTTCGAGAGGTACTCAAGGAAATCTCTGTGCCTGGATGCCACTAAATTAGCACATAGTTTGTCCGCGCCCCCACAGACCAACTCCACCAGGCGGCGGCCTTTCCAGAAACAGTCGCGCGATACCCTCTTGTATTTCATCAGCCGTTGCTTCCGAGTAAGAGTTCTATCGTTAAGAATGTGCTCGTGGCAGAAGCACCCCTCGGCCCATGTCCCCGAAATCCCCACCGAAGAGCAGACCGATAGCAAAGCCCAAGTTAAGCCTACAAGAGGTTCATACTTCAGCGCCTCCGCAACCCTCTTAATCAGGCCCGAATCGATCTCTGATGCCTCGCCAACGCCTTCGCAAAACTTCCGAACGCTGAAATGCTGGAGCATCAAGGGGAGGACCTCGACGAGATACTTACAGAAACGCTCCACGTATTGCCATTTCCACTCGAAGGTTGCACCCTGCTTGCTCCCCTCACCAATCGGGGCGCCTGAGGTGCCCACAGGCAGGCAGGTTGCCTTGAAGCGGAGGACCACGTCGCGCCTCCCGAAGAAGGTCGAGAGCGCCTGGGCACCCATCGCATGGGAGGCGGATGAGCAGACGCCGCCAGGCACACGAGGGGGGAGCACGTGGGGATGGCAGGTGATGGGGGCCCCAGGAGGAGGAGGAATGGGGAGCAGGAGCAGAGGGGGAGGAGGGGGGGGGATCGTCCGTCGTCGTCATCCTCATCCTGCCCGCACTGAGGGCTACAGCCGGGGCCCGTCGACCCCTTCTCCGAGTTTGCGCGCAGTTGTTGGGAACTGCGCAACAGTCCAATCATATGGTTCGCACAATCTGGAGTAGGCGCCGCCGTGTCGCTCCGAGCTTGGGGCCATCAGTGCGGCCGGGGGGGGGGTGACCAGTGCGATTCCCCCCATTCCTTCCCCATCCCATCCTCCATCCCCCTCCTGCTTCCCTCATCCCTCTGTTTTGTTTCGGGGCCAGCCGGGGGGCCGACCCCGCGCCCCCCCATTCGCCCTTCCGCGGGACAGCCTTATAATGTACCCCCAGCTGTTTCCATTCAGGGAGTTTTTCAGTAGCCTCTTCCAGTGGATTGTAGAGCACGTGATAACAATCTGGCAGACGCAATGCAAGCGGTAGGAAATATTTGCCCGACACGTCGGGGACAGACATTTGCAGATCGCCCTTCTTAATGGCGTCCAATATAGAGCGTACGTCACCATACCACTGATGCAACAATAACGGCGCGTCGCCGACTTCTGAATCAGCCCCCTGATCCGTGGTCCAACTCCGAACTTGATAACGCGCCCCCCCCCTCCCCCTTGTCCTCAAGGCCCCTCGGCAGCCGCCAAGAGCAACGGTCAGCGGATGGGCTCGGGTGGAACTGACGAGGGCGAGAGCAGACTGATATCAGGAGGTGGTACACGAGAGGAACGCGCTCATGGAGCGACGGAGGGAGGGAGCAGAGATCGCGGACAAGGGAGGGGGGAGGGCGAGGAAAGTGAACGCGGGGAGGATGAGGAGGCCAAGGAATCAGACACCTCTTCTCGGCCCTTTCCTGCCTGTGCGCGTGCACGTGCACATGGGTGGTTCCATATCTCCCTATATATATGTACAGATGTATCCCTCCTCTCTCTCTCTCTCTCTCTCTCTCTCTCTCTCTCTCTCTCTCTCTCTCTCTCTCTCTCTCTCTCTCTCTCTCTCTCTCTCTCTCTCCCTCTCCCCTCCCCCTCACTCTCTCTCGCCCTGTCTCTGTATCCACCCCGTTGCCGCATGTCTCCATGGGAGTGAGCGGGGGAGTCTACTCGATCGGGAGATGCCCCGCTTGGGACTGGGCCACTGGGCCCCAGCTCACCCCGCGTATCCTGCCGCGCGTCTGGGGCCGACACCGACGCTATACAAATGTGTGCATGTGAACATACATATGTATGGGTATACCATGAATATGTTCATCACCAACGTGGCGCCCCAACCCCTACGGCGCGCCTGGTTAAAGCAGGATACTGAACCAGCCTCCAGCATGAGAGCGTGCTGCGTATTCGCAGATTTGTACAGCACGCTACCAGCCCCCTGCCCCAACGTGGACAATGGTAAGGAACGGCTCACATGGGCAGAACGGCAATCCATTGCCAAGAGCTGAGTACATGAGCACGTATCTTGCCAACCAACCCTGTCTTCCAAAATAGGATAGTAGTTATATGGTGGTTGAGGCGAGGAGTCCGCCTGCCAGTGGCGGCTGAACGTAGTGGACTTATATTCTCTTTGGAATAATATTTCAAGATATCCCAATCTCGGCAATACGTTTTCTCTCACGTACTTGGGCATGCACTGAGCTAGATTGGCAACGGCAGAGTTCGCCTCGGTCTCGGGCAATACCATTCTGAAGCACAACTCTGCAATCTCGTGCATTGACGTCCGCTGGGGGTCGTGCAAATACCTTCCGAGCTGCCACGCCCTCAATAATGTCTCTGGTTGAAGGGGTGCATTTATTTATACGGGGCAGTGGCAAAGCAAACATCGAGAATGCATGCGGACGACGTGGGGACACGATGTACATGATAATGCGGCCGCGCCAGAGGACACAGGATTATGCGGTAATAGCGAAGGGAGGTTGGGGAGGGAGAGCGGAGGAGGAGGTCGGAGTAGGAGGGGCAAGTGAAGCTCCAACGAGTGGACCCTCAAACAGCGCGCCCTGGCGAGCGCGTCGGGATATTCGCACTTCGGCCTCATGGGCCAGGCTCCGCGCGCAAGCGCTGTCTGGGGAATTCTGTGGACGGGGGGGGGGGGGTGGAAGGGGAACGACCAGCCTTCCAGACGCGGTCGAAACCGCCAGGCCGGCGCGGGCGCGCCTCCGCCCCGGCGTCGCGACCACCCGCAGCCTGGCGCTGAGGATGGTCATCCTGGGCGCGGGCAGCGGCGGCGGAAAAGATTTTTGCCTGCTGCTGAGCCTCCGCCTTCTCATCCTCATCCTCCTTTTCCCCTCGGACTCCTTCCCAATCAATCTCCTGCCCCGTGCAATCTTCCGCCCTCGCCCTCCTCATCTTCCTCGTCCTCCTCCTCCTCCTCTTCCTCCTCCTCCTATTTCCCCTGCCTCATCCCCCCCATCGTCGCCTGCGCAATGGCCATTGCCCCGCGGGTGGGAGCGGGGAACAAGAATGTGCAAAGCAATGGGGCGAGGCCAAGGTAGACGAAGAGATGGGCGGCCGCTGTCCTGCGGCAGCCGCGACTCGCCCTCCGCCCGCGCGCCAGCGGCGAGCGCGTGCGCCTCAGGCGTCACCGCGTACCGCAGACCCCCGTCGTGGATCTGCCGCGCCACCGCCGCTGGGACCAAGAAGCCCTGGGCGAGGAGCGGGGCGGCGGAGCGGCGGCGCCCTCGCCCCCCTTCCTCGGCCGCGCCGACCCTCACGCGCGAAGCGCTGATATCTTCGCGCTCTCACGCGACCCACTCCCCCTGGCCGAGGCCGGGGCCCTCGAGAAATCTCTCCGACTTGGTCCGCGTGGCGCGATTGTCTTTGCGCCTCTGCGATCCCGCGGGGGGTCAGGGGATGGCGCCTCGGGCCTGCTAGTGGCGTGGACCCTCGTCGTCGTCGTCACTCCGATATTCTCCTGTCGGGCCCCCCCTTCCCATGAGTTTCGGCGCGCCCCACCCCCCGAAAAAAACCTTCGGGGTCGCATCATGGATTCCCAAGTCAACAAGCCGATCAACGACGAGGCCCGCGTCGAACGTCGGGACGGGCCCCCAAGATTTATTGCACTTACGTGGAGCTTGCCATGCACCATTCAGCTCATCACTTGGCCCAGCGGGCCGGTATTCAGACACACTCCATACCAGCATACGCGACGCGGCCGACTCGAAATTATTGAACTCACGAGCCTGCCACAAAACCCCCGGACGAACGGCGTCGACAACAGACATGCGACTCAGGCTCGACATCCGAACGGCACCCCACACGTCGGTGACGTTGGGGGCACCTCTCGTCTTCCTCACACTCACAAGTAAAAAGGTCCGAGGCAGCGCATTCCGCCGCGACCGCTTGGCGCCGCCATGGGGCTGCGGCGCCACGATGTCCTCCACCTCGTCGACTTCCATGGCGGCGGCGCCGCCTGGCCCACCCCCTCTCTTCCTTCCCCCTCCTCCTCCTCCCCGCCCGTCCTCCTCCCCCATCCTCTTCTCCCTCCCCCTTTTTCCTCCTCCCCATCCTCGCTCCCCTCCTCCTCCTCCTCCTCCTCCTCCTCCTCCTCTTCCTCCTCCTCCACCTCCTCCTCCTCCTCCCCCTCCCCCTCCTCCTCCTCTTCCTCCTCCTCCTCCTCCTCCTCCTCCACGCGCAAATTCATCGACGCACGCATGCTAACAAAGCAAGCACATGCAATGGCAAGTGCCCCCACCCGCCCCGCCAGCAGGCGCGAGAGCGCGCGCCCTGGCCCGCGCTCGGTCGGGCGGCCGGCGAGGCCGCGGGCGCGGGGCGCCAGGGGCCCCAGGGCCCGCGCAGAGCCAGAGGCGGCAAGCGCGGTGGCAAAGGCAACGACCAACGAAAGAAACCTCCTGCTCTTCCTCCTCTTCCTCCTCCCCCTCCTTCTCCTCCCCTCCTCCGCTTCCCCGCCGCCTCCTCCTCCTCCTCCCCATCCTCCTCCTCCTTCCCCTCCAACTCCACTTTCCCCTCCCGGCCTTCCTCGCCCTCCTCCTCCTCCTCTTCCCCTTCAAGCCTCCCCCCCCCTCCTCCTGCGGCCTGGCCCGAAGGTGTCCGCAGTGCCCGCGGTGGGCCGCCGAAGACCAGGCAACGCGGCAACGCCGTAGGTTGCGCCCATAGACTGCGCCTTGCGCCATAGCTTGCGCCTGAGGCCCTTCGAAGGAATTTGCCAACATATTCCAATAACGCTCAAAACTAACAAAAACATAACCCGATATGACACGCGCGCGTTTTTGCTATACTTTGCATACAACAAAAACAACACAGTGTCTGGAACGCCACGCCTCGACCCGCCCAGAGCCTCCGAGGCTCTGGGCGGTTTCTAACAAACGCAACAGCGATCTTGTATTGCGCTTGCGCCTGTATCCGCGCGCGCGCGCATTTTCTCTTTCGTGTGGGGTTTTATATATGTGCGCGCGCCTGCATGTATAAATGCGGGCGCGCACGTGCGCGTGTGCGCGCATTGGTGCGGCGAGCGCACGTGTTGTTTCATGTGTGTTGTTGGTTTGGTGAAGGTGCGCGCGTGCGCGCGCCCTTGTGGGCGCGTGCATGAGCGCTTTGTCACGAAAATGTGCGTTGTTGGTGTTGGTTCTGATCGAGATAGGCCGCGCGGCCGATCAGGGCGCGGCCGGGGCAGCCCGCGCGCGCGTCAATCGCATGCACCCAGGCGCACTGGATTAGCGCGCGCCGAGCGCGGTAATGGGGCGAAACCATGGTTCGGCAGGTGTTTCCACCCTTTGAACCCCTTTGCTTTTTTTGGATGAGGTTTGCGGGCTCGGGGGGTCTCCCTAACATGTTCCTGCCAGTTGCGCTTCGCCTTGTTCCACTTGGCCGCTAGCTTGCCCACGTACTGGCTTCGGAACTTGCTCGCCCACTTGTTCTTGCGGTTGATTCGCCGGTGGCGCACTCGGTCCGCGAGGGCGCGCGGGAACTGGATCTCCTTAATGCGCTCCTCGGGCGGCCTGAGCACGTCTCGCTGCTCGTCTGTGAGCTGGAGGTGTAGCTCTGCAAGCTCGAGGAGGCAGGGGTTCTCGTCGTCCTCGCAGTCCTTCGGCAAGTCCTCGACTCGGAAGCACTCGCCGTCCAGCGCGCTCCAGTCGGGAATCGGGGGGGCGTTCTCGGGCCAGCTCGCAACCGCGTCGAGTCTCTCCTTGGCCAGTCTCGGCTCGATGCCTCGGCCAGGCTCGGTGGAGTAGCTCCACGGCTCCTCGCCTGTGACGACCTTCAGCTCGGTCTGCTCGGTCGGCCTCGCCGCGGCTCCTCCCTCCTCCTTCCCCTCCTCCTTATCCTCTGAGACATCCTCGTCTACTTGTTTCGCTTGAGATATCCTCGACGAATCACTCGTTTCGCTTGAGACATCCTCGTCGAACCTCTCGGTTCGCTTGAGACATCCTCGAGCAATTGCTGTTTTCGCTTGAGACATCCTTAAGAAACGTATCGTTTCGCTTGAGACATCCTTCAGTATATGCTTGTTTCCCTTGAGACATCCTCGAGTATATGCTCGTTTCGCTTGAGACATCCTCGGAATAGCTCATCCGCCCCGGTGTCCCTGGATAATCAACCGCGGCGATGATAAAGTTCAGGCGGGCGGAGGAATGGAGAAAGCGATATGCAAAACCAAAAATAAAGAAACAATAAGATATGAAAAAGAAAAAGGGGAGAGAGAGAGAGAGAGAGAGAGAGAGAGAGAGAGAGAGAGAGAGAGAGAGAGAGAGAGAGAGAGAGAGAGAGAGAGAGAGAGAGAGAGAGAAGAGAGAGAGAGAGAGAGAGAGAGAGAGAGAGAGAGAGAGAGAGAGAAGAAAAAAAAAAAAAAAAAAAAAAAAAAAAAAAAAAAAAAAAAAAAAAAAAAAAAAAAAAAAAAAAACGGTCTCCACGACTCCAATCGGTTTCGCGATCTTTCTCATGTGTACGACATACAGTGCTTTGCGTATCACACTTTGGAGTTCGTGGTCGCGCGAGCTCCGTCCTTCGCGAAACGCAGCGACGCGATCCGACGAGTCGGGTCGAGGTCGCGTCGCTACGCTTCCCCGGGGGCCGCCGCGTGGAGGCGGACGGAGATGGCCCCCTAGGTTTCCGCGCAGCTCTGGCCGGCCCCTCGAGCGCGTTGCTGCAAAGCCTCGGGGCCCCCAGCGACAGCGCGAGGGGTCGGCGAAAGCCGCGCGGAAGCCCCCCCCTCCGCCGCCGAGCTTCCAGACCAGACGGAGGCTCGGCGGCGCAGGCCGTCGTTGCGTCGTCGTCGGCGGCGGCTGCCAGCAGCTGCGGCAGGGTTTCGTGGGCGCCGCCCACCGCGACAGTTTCCCGCGGCGCCTGTGCGCGCCGCCAGTGCTTTCGGGCCGAGCCCCGAGCGCGCGCCCGCCTGCGCGCCCTCCGTGGGCGCTGCTCAGAGCTGCGCGGGCACGAAGTGCTTCTGCTTGAGGAAGCCCACGAACTTCCAGTCCCTGTCGTGCTGCACACGGGAGAGAGCCACGTATCCCGCCGCCTCGACGCCAGGCGTGTCCATCCAGAGTGTCATGTGGCTGAGAGTATCGCCCTGCACCTTCATGAGGGTGGTGGCGTAGGCAAGGCGGAGCGGGTGGTAGACGTTGCGCCATTCCTGGTTGGTGTATGGCGCGACCTTGACCATGTGTCCAGTGGTCGTTTTGACCAGGACGCCCGTGTGGTCCATCATGATCACGTGGCCCTCGATGCCTTTGACAAAGTCGATCTCGGGGCGGATGTTGGCAGTGAAGCCCGCGCGCATGCCCTGGTAGATCGGGAGGCGCATGTTGTGCCAGCTGACCTGCTTGGTGCCGTAGAAATTGTCGGGGTTGAACTCAGGGTCGGCGTCGACGGTGCCAAGCGGCTGGGCCTCGGCGAAGAAATAATCCAGGGCCACCCTGTTCACCCAGGCCGCGCCAGCCCTCGAGATGGTCACGAAGGTCGTTGTGGGGTACTCCTCGAAGACGCCACCGATCTCGCGCTCCGTGGGCCACTCGCGCTCCCACCATCCCATGTCTCGGCGGGTGGGGATCGGAGCGCGATGGGTATTGAGGATCTCCACGAGCTGCGGCCTGCTCGGCGTGGCCGTGCGGAGGAGCTCGAGCTTCTTCTTGAGAATGGGGCACTTGCAGCGGCGCATGATCTTGAGTTCTCTCACGTCGACGTCGGCCCAGCGCCAGTGCTCCAGGACGCGCGGGCTGTCCATCCAGCGGAGCTGTCGGAAGTCGCCGACGAAGACGAGCGCAGGACGCCGCGCGGCCGCGTCCCAGAGGCGCAGGAGGCGCTCGAAGATCCACATCTCGACCATGCTGATCTCCTCGATGACAACGAGGTCGAAGTCCTGCATGCGCTGGAGCGTCTGCTGCTCGGGGAGGTAGACGTTGAAGGCCCTGTGGATGCTGTCGACGTCGAGGTCGGGCATGTCCTCGCGGTAGCGCGCCACCTGTCGGCGCGCGGGGCAGGCGAGGAGGACGCGAGCGCCCTGGGCGATGGCGTCCTGCATGACGACCTTGATGAGGAAGGACTTGCCGCTCCCCGCGGGCCCCAGAACGGCGATGGGGCGCGGGTCCTCGTCGTCTGACGGCCCGTGGTTATGATCCTCGTAGTCGTCGGGCCAGGCGAGCTCCACCGCCCTGTGCCAGCGCCTCGTGATGAGGTCGGCGACGGGTATCTGCTCGGGCTCGAGGGTGGTAATGCGGCCATCGAAGGCGTAGTGGTGTCGCGGCGGCTCGGGGTCTTCCCCGACCACGAGGCGGCCCTCCAGGTAGTCGCCGACGAGGGTGATGTGCGCCTTGATCATCGCCACGTTGGAGTCGATGGCCGGGTCGCGGTGGGCCTCCAGCTCCATGTCGGAGCGCAACCATGCCTCGCTCCGCCAGAGGTCCGGGCGGTGGAGGAGGCAGTGGGCGAACAGCCTGTACCCGGTCGGCACGAGCTCCGCGGCATCCTGCCAGAGCTCATGCACGCTGCGGAAGGGGGCGTGGAGGAGCATCCACTGGCCGTAGTACTACGGGACACCAAGGCGGTACACCCCCTGCTACCGCCGGACACCACGGGACACCATCGAGACACCACTGCGAGACACCCTCGGCAACCGCCTGCCACGCCAAAGGGGGGGGGCGCGTCTTTTGGTCCGGCCGCGGCCTAGCCAGAGGAGGGTTCCTTCCTCTCGCCAGCCCACGCAGCTTCGCTTCGCCCGCACGCACGACACGAACACGAAACCGAAACCGATTTCCCGGTGGGGGGCTCTCCGTTTCAGGCGCTCACCCCCTCACCTCGGATCTATCTATCGATCTCACACTCGATCTCGCCATCGATCACGAGACACCATCATGAGACACCACGAGACACCCGTGAGGCAAAGCGAGGCAAAGCGAGCCAAAGCCGAGCAACGACCGGCGGGACACCCCCTCCGGCCACGGCACCCCGCTGGCACACCCGCCCGCGCAAAATTCGCCTCTCCTGCAAGCGCGACGCGAACGCGGAACCGCAACCGATTTCCCGGTGGTGGGCTCTCCGTTTCACTGCGATCTCACCCCCCAACCTCCGACTATGGGATACTGTCAAAGACGAATGTGCTTCGCACTATGGCGGACACCATATTTTTCCTGATGCGTACAATGTTGCAATTCCGCATGGGAGACTTAAACCGCATGTCAACATCCGAGACCAACACATGGGACCAATGTGCAAAGCATACCGTGACTGGCGAGCCCAGTACACAAGGGCATCCACGGGTGCCATTCAATATCGGTGAACACGCATTCGGGAAACAGGGGCAAGGACACTTACCGCACCACCCAGGAACATGTGTGACCTAATCCGCCACCGTGCCGCTGGGCACGAAGTGGAGTGACCTCAGAACCTGAAGAGGCCTTCGTCCTCAATATTGATTATCTTGAATAATCTTTGGCCCAGAACCCCGATTGCCGGATGTCCAAGGGCTGGTCGCGTGACATTTGGCGCCGGTCGCAGGACTTTTGGGACCTGTTGAATGACTTTCCCAGAGGCCGGAGGGTCCAAAGACGGGCCAAGAGGGTCGCAAGATGCCCCAAAGACGGCCCAAGAGGGCCCCGAGTCGGCTCGAGAGCGTTCCGAGACGGCCAAGATGCCCCCCAGACGACCCAAGACGACCCAGATTTTGGCTCAAGAGCTCAAGTTGGCTCAAGAGCTGTACCCCCTTAAATTCCCGATCGCACCAGTACCCCCTTAAATTCCCGTGCAGGAAGAGCATTGCACTCAACCATTTGAGATCTCACTCATTTGTTTGTGTGATGACTTCTTTGACGCTTGAGTCTATGAGTGCCCTGCTTGATGCCAAATTTGGGGAAAACTTGGCGCCGATCAGCGCGAAGCTTACGACGTTGGAGGAGAGGGCGGACAGAACAGAGGAGAGGCTGACCAAGCTCGAGGCGGCATCGTCCTCAGGGCAGGCGGCTTCTCGCTTCGTCCCTACGTTCATTGAGATTAAGAATTTCTGCGAGTACGGGGAATGGCGCACTAAGGGAGTCACGCGTGTCGAGGCGGAGGCGATTCGCGAGAAGTTGATCCCATTGCTGCCAGCGGGACTTCAGGGCGCAGTCGGCACTGTGGAGATGTTCGGACCCCGTGGTTGGAAAATCCGCCTCACGATCACTCCGCCGTATGCTTCCGAGATCAGCCAGACCTTCAACGAGTACCTGAAAGAAGCCTCGAACTACTACAAGGATCGGGAGCTCTACACTACAGTCGAGAGGGAGCCCGAGGTGCAGGCTCTGTTCAGCACGGGCGGACGTGCCAGGGCATTCTTGGAGCAGAAGGTGCACGTCATCGACCCCGGGGCCAAGGTGACCTGCTCTTGGCGTCCGGACTGGGAGCTCAAGATCACGACCTCGACGGGCCGCGAGGTGACCATCGGGACCATCGACGCGACCGCGAAGGTTGTCTGGATCCCGGAAGGGGTGACCGCGACATTCCGGACGACCCCGGAGGCCCTCCAGACGGAGTTCAAAGATTTCAGGGTCAAGGGCAAGGGGAAATGATCCCCTTCGTCTCCCGCCTCAGGGGAGAGTTGCACGGTTTACAGTTGGAATTCTTGCAAAAAGGGGAGTAGTGCAGCACCGAAGATTTGCAAAGTTTTCAGAAAACTTGCTGGGGACTTCGTGGCACTCTTGCAGGAGGTACCAACTTGGGGCAAAATTAATGGTGTCACTTATTCCGGCCACACCGTTTTAGCTGCCGAGTCGTGTGACTGTGCCATCGTTATTCCTAGAGTTTGGATGTCTGGCCTCAGGGATTTTGCCTCGGGTGCTTACTGGTGTGGGGCGGTTATCGGCAACACGATTTACTTATCTGTGCACGTTTTAGACCATCTTGAAGAGGATGGGCGGGCGGCCAGGGCATTTGAAGATTCCTCACGGTTCGTCCAACGAATTCGCGAAGCCTCCCAGAGTGTTCAATTTGATATCGTCCTCGGCGTTGACGCGAACATCCAGTTCCCGATGAACTTCGGCTCGGTGTCTGGGGAGGCCGTCCTCCCGCCTCGCAGCTCCCACACACTTGCTCGTATTAGGAAGGTGTCTGCGTGGATGGAGTCGTTAGGAGTGCTCGCTCTGAACACGTTCCGGGACCAGTGTGTGGAAGTGGATGGCACGATCGACCATAGCAGATTGTGGACAAGAGGTGTACGTAATAGGCCGGACACGAGAACCCACATTGATTTCTTGTGTGTTACAGTTGGTATACATGGGTACGCCAGGGCACGGAGTGTTCAAGGAAGATTATTCACTAGATCCGACCATCGTCCCGTTGTGGGTTGTCTGGAGCTCCCTCCGCCTCCAGAGGGGGGAAGAGTCAAGCAGCGCACACTTCTGGGATGGCGTCCAGAGACGGATGAAGCATTAACACAGTTTAAGCGATCTTGCACCCAATTAGCTGGTCACGACCTGAACGTTCTCCAGGAAACATTGCTACATCTGGGCTGCGACACACCACACACGACGTTTTTCTCTCGTAAGCGGCAGCAGAGCAGGACTACTAACGACCCGGTGAAGAAGGCGAAGGCTTTGCTGGCGAATGCGACGGAGGCCGACAGACCGAGCCTCGTACGGTCATTTCGGAAATTATGTAGGCGTGCCAGACAGGAGCGCAACGAACGTCGTTTATCTAGTATTTCCTCCAGCCGGCAATCCGGCCAGATGCCAGTGACTCTTACCATAAATGGGGAAAGGACCGCAGACAGGGAGAGATGGAGACACGCAGCCAAAGTCTTCGGCACGACCCGCTTCCAGGACGACGAGAACACCCTCCACGTCCAGGAGATGAGACTCGGTAGATGGGCGAGTCGGGCTTCCAATGAGATTTTGGATGGCCGGCGACCGCCTACACTCTCCGCATTTTCTGTACTGCAAGGGCGAGCCCGCATGAAGGCAGGGACGGCCGCGGGAAAAGACGGAGCCCCGCCAGAACTGTACAAAGCGTTACCGTTCACGGCAATCGTAAGGTTTTGGAGGGTATTTCAGCGTCGTTATTTGGGCAAGGAGGTCCACATTCCGGCCACCTGGAAGCAGATCGATTTCTCGGGCTTGAAGAAAATTGTCCGTCCTCTTACGCTTTCACATTTTAGACTCGTTGGTAAATTGGATTGTTGTCAGAAATGGTACACACATTGTTTGAAGCCTCTTTTAAGACCATCCTTGTCTGTTTCCAGAGTCTGCACTTATGGATTCAAGCAGGGGTGCTGCTGCGATGACATCACCGCGCTGCTCAGACATACGATTTTCTCGGCCGGGAGGTGGGGGATGGAGCTGGTGATCGGATCCCAGGACATCGAGATTGCTTTCGACAGCATGCGCCACGATCCAGTTTCGCAGGCTTTCGCCGATCGCGGGGCCCATCCGACTGTTGTGGCAGCAGTGCTTCGGGAAATGTCTGGCATGAAGGGCAGCCTGTCGCTACCCGGCATGGAAGCATCCGAGGAGTTCGCTATGCACCGGGGCGGCAAACAAGGAGGAGTGGAGACTCCATAGGTTTTCAACGCGGTTTTAGAATGGGCGCTGGAACCGCTGACCCGGAGCTGGCACGAGCGGGGCTTGGGTTTCAAGTTTGACGACAACGATTTGCCATTGACGCATTTGCTTTGGGCTGACAATATTTGGATCATCGCTGGCAGCATGCGTGAGTTTCTTTGCATGTCGCGGGAGCTCACGGACGTTATACTTTCAATAGGCTTCCGTTGGAAAGACACATCTTTGGAATATATGCCATGTGGGACTCTACGCGACGGCGGTGCTGCAGAGATCGATGGGTACAGGATGGTTGACCGCATCATATCTTTGGGCACTTACTTGCACAATGACGGAAGCACCATGGCGAGCTTGGAGCACAGATTGGAATGCGCGGAAAAGTGTTTCTGGAAGTACGCAAAATCATTCAGAGGTAAAGGTTCCATCGCTGCCAAGATGCGTGCGTGGTCTGCTGCCCCCTCAGCTTCGGCAGTTTACGGCTCTTGCTCGTGGCATCTGTGCAAACATGTTCTGTTGCGAGCACGGCGGTGGGAAAACAACTTCTTAAGAAAAGCCTTGAACTTGAAGCGCCGGCCGGACGAGGGTCAAGCACAGTACATGTTACGCACATCTCGACGGATACAACGTTTCTTTCGGATCACGGGCAATGTACATGTGCACTTGCGTTTGTTACGGGAGGTTTTCAAGCACGCGTGGAGAGAGCGCGGACTGCGAGATAGACATCTCCCAAACTATTTGGAGATGGCTCGCTCCTTCCGGACTCGGCAGTGGTGGACAACAGCGTTGGCGACGCAGTCATCCTACAAGCGACGTCGGGATGGGCACGTGCACGCGGGGATGGGGCACCGGACAGAATGGGAAGATATTTTCGTCGACGCTTTCGGGGTAGATTGGCGAGCAAAGCGGGATACGTGTACAACGCTTGCCGAGTGGATGCGGCTCTACCCAGATTTTGAAGCCCAGACCTGCGACCGCTGGAACCTGTACAGGCCGAGGGAGCAGGAGGAGGACGACGAACGGCACGTAGGGCCACCGCCTGCGCGCCGATCCCGGACAAATAACCACAGCCTCGACGATCTGCCGGCCACGCATGGCGAGGGCGCTCCGGAGATGCAGTGGGCCGGGCCCGAGCGACACTTCTGCTTTGTCACTGATTGCGAGCCCCTAGCGAACGTCATCAACGGCGAAACGGTCTTGCTCAATCCTGACCTTCTTCCGCTCTTCACCCGTGTGTCCGACAAATTATTCGGTCTGGTGGAAAATGGTTGGATGACGAGCCAGCCGGAACTGAACCCTGCGCAGTGGCGCCGGCGATGTTTCAATAGAATCGCCGACCACATTGCGAATTACACAATGGATATCCAGCGGTCATGGTGTCAGAAGTTTACACCTCCTGTGGACAACGTGCCTGTGCAGAAAGCGAACTATGTCATACATACTGACGGGGGGACTCGTGCAAACAAGTGCTCTTCTTCAGCGTGGTATGTCGAAGCCCACGTGCAGCTACCGAGTGGGACTGTATCGTCTCCTATCTGCATGGCAGGACGATTTTTCAGCACACCAATCTCTTCCTTTACTGCCGAGGCCATAGCATTGGAAGAAGCAATAGACCTGATATGGGAGCTTTTGAGAACATGATCATGTGATGCTTACCTTGCAACGTCAGTAACAGGCCAGTGCAATCGCGCTTCATGCCTCTGGAAAGAAAGAAAGACGACCCAAGAAGCCCCCAAGACACCCCAAGAGGGCCCCAAGATGATCCCCAAGAGCGTCCCCACAGGCAATTTATGTATTTGTTCTCTTCACGTTTTTGAGCAGTTTTGGCGTTATGGCCTTTTCTCGTTTCCGACCGCCCAAGGCGCCCGAGAGGCCCCCAAGATCGCCCAAAGACGGCCCGAGAGGCTCCCAAGAGGACCCCAAGGCGGCCCAAGAGGCCCCCCAACACGGCCCATGAGGTCCCCAAAAGAGCCCCAAGAGGAGCCCAAGAGGGGGAACCACAACTGGCATTCGAACCCCTCCCCCAAGGATGCCCCCCGAGACCCCGCGTGGCTCCCGGAGGCTCTCAAGAGGCCCCCACGAGGCCCCAAGAAGCCCCCAAGAGGCCCCAAAAATGCCTCAGAGAGGCTCCCGAGAGGCCTCCCCCCAAAAACCCCAAGAAGTCTCCCAAAGAGGGCTCTCGTCCACGACCCAGGCACGGTGGCGCGTTTGGCCGAAGGCCGCTAGATTGAAGACAGTATCAAATCGAATAACTTCTGCTGCCGGCCCCAAGTGAGCCTGTCCGTATTAGACAGCGCTGATAATGCAGTCGAAAAGACTGTCGCTTTGGTCCTTGCGCGGAGGCCGCGCAAAGAGTGCGGATCGTGCGGGTGCCAAGCACAGAAAGCAAGGCGCGCCTTCCCTGGCACGTACCAAGGGTGTCCAGCGGCAGTCTGCGATCGCAGCGACTCGCAAATTCGAAGACACGAATCCAACCGATTACCATATTTTTCGACTCTCCTTTTCCTCCTCCTCCTCCTCTTCCTTTTCCCCCAAATCCACTTACATGTCTAGCGCGACGTGCGCCAGCTGAGGCCCGGAAACGATGTCAGATTCGCAAGCTCACGGAAGAACGACCCTTTGACGGAATCTCAGGCGAGTGCGGATGCCACATGTCTCGCGGGATGCCCTCTTGATTCGCCCAGAACTCCATCTGGCCGTAAGCCTCCGCAGGGCAAATGACCAGCGGGCCCTCGTCGATGATCTTCTTCCTCGCGCGGGCATAGAAAATTGGGATGCCGTGCTTCGTGGAGAAGTCGGCCTCGTCCACACAGATCGGCCCGCCGCCGATCAGGACGTGGCACGTGGGGAAGCCGGCGTCCCGCAGCTTCTGCGAGAAACACACCTGGGAGGCCCCGATAAGGTTCCCCTTCCGATCGTAGCCGCCGAACTGGATCTCCTTCTTCTGGGTCCTCCTGTTCAGATGCTGCCTCGTCTTGTACTGATGCAAAGCTCCGTCCTCGAGATGTTCAAAGCGCTCCACGCTCGAGGGCGCCAGGATGTCTTTCCCGAAGAAGTCGCACTGCACCGCGAGGACTTTCTTGCCGTGCTTTGTGTGCAGGCGGCGGACTGGGTAGGCGATGGTGTGGACGTCGTCCTGGCATGGCTCCCCTCCGTAGACCGCCAGCCAGTTGGCACCGAAGAGGGAGTCCAGATTGCGCACCACGACGTCCACGATCCTGTCGCATTCCACAAGGTCGCCAAATTGGCCGGCCGAACCGTGGCCCCCGAAAAGGACCACGGCGTTGAACTGCTGCATGTAGTCCAAGAGCTCACTCTGGCTACGCAACTCCGTCAAGCCCTCCGGCCGATTCTTCTCACTCCCCACCTGGGTCGGAAGCTGGCACGACTCGCTGAAGAGGGTCGCGTACTGAGCCAAAGTGCCAACGATACTGGCCACAGCGGCTGCCAACATGTCGGGGTCGTCCGCCTCACCAAGGTCCAGCAACTCCCAAGCACTCTGGGCGTCTTGCAAGGCACTCCGCGCCTCGTCCGAGAAGAGCGCAGAACAGCTCGCGGCCAGCAACTCCTTCATGGGACTCTTCGTACCAATCTTCTTGTTCCCAGCCGCCCCACCAGTGACGCGCGCGGGAATCGCGACGTGCCCTGCCTTCTCGACCATCATGGCCGAAGTTGTTGCGCCTGGCCCACCCTCGATCAAGATCAAGGTCCCGAGGCACCCCATGATCTCGAGCCTCTCCTTGTTGCTGTTGCCGTAAAACAGCGTCGTCCCGAAATCCCACTTGTCGAACGCAGCCTTGCCGTCGGCTGTCACCTTCGTAGGTGCCTTGTCCTTGAACCGCGTCGTGATATCCGGGTCCGACTTCGGCAGCGCCATGTACGTGGCCTCTGGCCGCTTGTTGGCCTTTCGCGCCGCGCAGAAAGCCCGCGAGGTGGTCGCCTCCACGCCGCAGAAGCCTCCCGTGATCAGTGCGAGCTCTTCCTTGCTCTCGGCCAAGGCTTGGCCGATGCACTGGCAAATGAGCTCTGACTTCGGGTTGAAGAAATCAGTGCTGCCCATGACGGCCACGAAACCGCTGAGCTTCTCCTGCGAAATCTTCAGATCATTCTCCATTTCCTCAATCAGCTGGGAGTGCAGCTCTGCCGGCGACGAGGCCTTTTCCAAGGTGCAGGACATGTCTGTCACGTTGGTCTCGTCGCATGGGTCGATGGAGGATGTAGCATTTTCGTCGTCGTGGGGCAAAGAAGTGAGCAACGCAGTGCGCAATCCCCCGTAGAAGCTGCCCGGCTTGTTTCCCACCAGCCACTCCTCCGACACCTCCTGCTCTCGGACCACCAAGGCCCCGGTGCAGGCGCACTTCTACACCTGGGGCTGAGCGATGATGAAATTGACGGTTGCGAGCATGAAGCTCATCTCTCCTGGCAACATGAATGTCTCGTACATTACGGGGATAATGCCCAACCGGTCCTGGCAGTTCTGCATGACCCACTGAAACTCCATCATGCATGCTGGGCTCCGACAGAAGGCGCTGGAGAGAATGAAGACAATGGCGATGGTGTTGGTGTCTGTCACCTTCTTTAACCACTGGGTCATCCCGTTTGCGCCCCCCTGGACTTCGCCCCCTGACCAAGCTTCATAGTTCTTCGATGTCAAAAAAGCGGCGACGCGGTCCTTGAAATCATTCTGCTTGGTGCTGTAGCTTATCACGACACGCCCGCGTCCCGCTTTGCCGCTGGGCCTCTCGGGCCCCTCGGGGCTCGGGGAGGTTGTCGGCAGATCTTTGGCATGCTTTTGTTCCGAATTATTGACCCCCTTGAGCTTGTTATATTCCTCTATGTCGATTGTGATGCTAGTCGGATGCACCTTGGTTTCGGATGCACGGCTGCACCCACCACCCATACTTTGGCAAGAGCAAGCGCTGGCTGGTGGGCTCTGGGCCAAACACGCTTGAGCCAGAATGGCGGCTACGCAGAGCGAGAGCCACACTGAAAATCACCCGCCCTGACCCCTCAAGGGGGGTTCAAACCTCCTGCTGGTAAGCTGTGACGGCGGGTCGACCGAAACGCCAGGGCCGCCCGACCGACGCGCCCGGTCGTGCGACGACGCGGACCTGTCGATAGCCAGGGGCATCCTCCCCAGTTTCTTTTACTTTTTGAGAGGCATCCCTCCCCAGGGTCAATCTTTCATCACGGATCCGTTCCTGAGGGTCCCGGGGGCCCGAAGACGGCCCCTCCCCCCTCTACAATTACACAATATGAATACTACTCTCCCACTTCCCCTGATGGCGTCCGGAAGATGTTCGGCACCCCCCCGCGTACTGTTTTTTTACACACAGGATTCCCCGGAGTTGGGTTTTCGCTTGTGTTTTTTTCTAAAATGCTGCTCTCGCTGAGGCGCTGGCCTAATTTTCGGGCTCCCGCTCCTTCCGAATCGTGTTCCCGCTGCAGCGCTGGCCTCATTTCCGCGCTCCCGCTCGTTCCGAATCGTGCTCCCGCTGCAGCGCTGGCCCAATTTCTGCGCCTCTCGTTGTTCCAAAACGTGCTCCCGCTGCAGCGCCGACGTTTTCGATCCTTTTTAAGAAGCCCCAAATCTAGAAAATGATCCCCGGCAAAAACATTGGAGGTGATTACACATCCGGTGTCGATTCGTTGATTTTTGGGGCCGCAGAAAGCCCCCCCCCTTTTGGGCGGCGTCCTTTTCCGCACAGGATTCCCGGGAGTTTGGTTTTCATCTATGTTTTTGAAAATCCGAGTCTTTCCGGTCCTTCAGAATGTTGCTCCCGCTGCAGCGTTCGTCCTATTTTCCGCGCCGCTGGTCGTTCCAAATCGTGCTGCCGCTGCAGTGCAACGGTCCCGCCGGTCGTCCTCATCGTCGTCGTCGTCGTCGTCGTCGCCGCCGTCGTCGTCGTCGTCGTGGTGTCGTCGTCGTCGTCGTCGTCTTCGTTTTCATCGCGCCGTCGTCCTCCTCCTTTCCCTCTTAGGTAACAGGGTCAGATGCGAAGCCCGATTCGGTGAGAGGACAATGAAGTAGCTCAATGGGAAGGGATGGGAGGGAGGGGTAGGATGTCAGATGTTGACGCGAGCGCACCTAGCTTGCCCCCCCCCCCTCTCTCTCTCTCTTCCCCCCCTGCCCCCGCTGCACCCCTCCCCCCCTGGGCGCCGAAAACGGCGGAGCGCCGAAAATGACGGAAACCAACGAAGACCTAAGAGAAATCATCAGGCCAGGGGGGAGTCCGGGGAGGCTCCTGGAGGCCCCCGGAGGCCTCCCCGAAGTCCCCAGAGGCCCAGAAAAGGAAAAACAACAAAAAAAACGCCCGATCACTTCCGAAAACCCGGCTTCCAGAGGCCGAAAAACCAGCGGAAGCCATTGAAAAACCAGCGGACGCCCACGACGAAAGCCAGCGGACGACGGCGAAACATCGACGACCACGGTGGACGAGGATTCAGGGTGGGCAGGGGAGTGGACGTCCATGCGCCGCGGCCCGTCTTTTCTTCAAAGCGCGAAACGACATCGCTGATACGGTGACGACGGCGGCCTCGCGTCATAGCGGCGTGGGCTCGGGGTTCTGTCACCGCGGGGGCCGTTCAGTCTTGGAGCGATCCCCGCCTACGGGGTTCCCCAGAGGCCGCAGTGCTGAACGCCTGCGTCCGCGCCGCCGCAGGGCCGAGGCGGACGAAGACGAACCAACTGCACTGCCGCGAACGCTCCGGACACCAGAGTAGCTGCAGGCATCCTGTTCTGAAGTAAAGCGAGGAACGTACATTTGCTCGGGTGTGGTCTCCGAGGAGACCCCTTTTCACCGCGTGCGCACAGCATTGATACGCCTAATGACGAGGCAAACCATGCGACAGGAAAGAAGGAGGCAATCATGACTACCATAGGCGCAGATCGCTCGACGGCGGCCGACCCCGGGCCACAAGCGGCGTTTCAGCCTCGAGAGGCCCGCGCCGGAGGCGCCGCCGCGTCGGCGAAGAAGCGGACCTGCCGCACCCCCCCCAACGACGTCGACGACAACGAGGGCGGCGAAGAGCGTGACGAAGACGACCACGACGATCACGACGACGACGACGACGACGACGACGACGACGACGACGACGACGACGACGCCATACGACGGCGATCACGACGACGGCGGCGACGACGACGACGCTCTCCTGGAGCACGCCTGCAACCGATCCCGCAATCGGGGCTCCTCGTCAGAAGGGGCCAGCGCCGGCGCCCCCGGGCCCGCCCGGGGCGCTCCCCCGGCTGCGGGTAGCCTTCCCTCCTCCCGCCCTCCCCCTCCCGCCCCCCTCGTCCCCGCAGGCGTCCTCCTCCCTTTTTTTTGATGGCTTTCCCGAAACAGTGCTTGCACTCAGGGGCTCTTACTTCGTCTAACCATTTCGGGCCCCCTGTCGCCTGTTCGCCGCGGTGCCGCCCGTCGCCGCCCCGTCGCCGCCGCCGTCGCCGCCGCCCGTCTCGGGTCCCCTGTCGCCCGTCGCCGCCCGTGCCGCCCGTCGCCGCCGCCCGTCTCGGGTCCCCTGCGCCCGTCGCCGCCCGTGCCGCCCGTGGCCGCCGTCGCCGCCGCCGTCGCCGCCGCCGTCGCCGCCGCCGTCGCCGCCTCGATTCTCCTTTCTAAAAGACTAATAGATTCTACCCCCCCCCGGACTTATCGGGACCCCCGCGCGTGCTGCAAATCACATGTGATTCTGACCACATGTCCATCCTAAATATGAATTCATACCATCCCAACCAAGCCGGTATCCCCCCCCCCCTGCGGTTCCCTGTCAAATAACACTATGCGGGGGCATTTTTCTTTCTAACATAACACTTTTTCACGAATCCCTTGCGTGCACACGCGCGCGTCGTCGCGCGCGCATGCCGAAATCCTTCAAAAACCTTCGGTGCCGGAAGGATTTCGCAATCGAGTTTCCGAAAAACATACAAAACACATGGTTTTGCAGCACTGGTTTGCTAAAAAAACTTCCGCGCGAGCTCTTGCGAAATCTTAAGAAAACTATATATTTTTGGTTCCCCCCAAAAATTTTACAAAATGCTACCAAACGGGCTTCGCGCGCGCGCGTGTCGAAATCTGTCGAACGCCCTTGCGCGTGTGCCGTCGCGAGAATCCTCTGCAAACAATAGGACGAAGTGCAGACGCGCGCGTCGTCGCGGACGTATGCCGAAAACCTTCGAAACCCATCGGTTTCGGAAGGATTTCAAAATCGTGCGTCCAAAAAACCTACAAGAACCCAAGGTTTCGCAACACGGATTTTCAACAAAAGCGTGCGCGCGCGCTCTTGCGTCGTCGTCGTCGTCGTCGCCGTCCTCCCTCCTCCCGCGTCGTCGTCGTCGTCGCCTACGTCGTCCTCTGTCTTTTCTCCTGTTTGTCGTCGTCGTCCTCTTTGGCGTCGTGGTCGTTTCCATCGTCGTTGTCGCCGTGGTCGTCCTTCCTCCTCCTCCCACGTCGTCGTCGTCGTCCGTCGTCGGCGTCTCATCGTCGTCCCTCCTATGTCGTCGCCGTCGTCGTCGTCGTTGTCGTCGTCGTCTTCCCTCCTCCCTCGTCGTTGTCGTCGTCGGCGTCGCCGTCCTTCCTCCTTCGTCGTCGTTCGCGTCGTCACCGTCCTCCCTCCTCCTTCGTCGTTGTCGTCGCTGTCGCCATCGTCGTCCTTCCTCCTTCCTCGTCGTCGCCTTCGTTGGCGTCGTCGTCGTCGTTTTCGTCGTCGTCGTTGTCGTCGTCGAAGTCGTCGGAGACGTCGTCGGTGTCGTCCTAGTCGTTGTCGTCGGTGTCGTCGTAGTCGGTCTTGACAGGTTTTGCAAACCAAGTTGCGGGTGGGTGGGTGGGATGTTTGCGCGAGCAGTGGAAAAAAACAACTTCAAGTTCAGCAAATTAATTGCACCACATAGCTTGCACCATATAGATTCTCCCTTCTTTTAAAGAAATTAGATTATCCCACCCTCCCCGCCCCGGGGTTCTCATTCCCCTTTTTCGATCGCGAACTCATATATGTTCCTGCCTCCTTGTTCATTTTCCATATGAAGTCATACCATCCCAGCCAGTCCCGGCATCCCCCCCCCCCCCCCCCCACACACACACACACGCACACACATCCTGGTCAAATAATACCATGCGGTGCACATGCGTTGATCTAAAATGACATTGTTGCATGATTCCCTATCGAATAAAACCATGCGGCCCACATGCGCGCGTCCGCCGCGCGAGCATGTCGAAATCCTTAAAAACACAAATGGTTTTCAAGAGCTTCAATAAAACGCACGAGAACACAAGACTTTCTCATCGACAATTCCTGGAATTTTTGTTACCGCGCACTTGCTGAGTCCTTTAAAAACCGATGGCTTTTAAACATTCCTGTCAAAGGGGGCTTCGCGGGCAACTTTCGCGCGCGCGTTGAATTCATTCAACGACATTCGCGCGCTTGCCAAAGGCACGCTCCCAGACAAATCATACCATGCGGGCCACATGCGCGCTTCCGCCGCGCGAGCATGTCGAAATCCTTAAAACCAAACTATGTTCCAAGAAGTTCAACATATAACTTCACTAACACGTACGAAAACACAACGCCTTCTCATTTGGATGTGCTCAAGTTTCTGCTCGCGCGCACTTGCTGAACCATTGAAAAACAAATTGTTTCCACCATTCCTGTCAAAGGGGGCTTCGCGGGCAACCTTTGCGCGCGCGTTGAACTCTTTCAACGACATTCGCGCGCTTGCCAGAGGCGCCATCCCTGACAAATAATGCGATGCGGGCCAAATGCGCGCGTCCGCCGCGCGGGCATGTCAAAATCCTTCCAAACCCTTTGTGGTTTCCAACAAGTTCAAGTCCGACCTTCACTAACAAATTGAAAACACACTCTTTACCTGTTCAACAATGCCGCTGTTCTGCGCGTCCGCGATTCCTCATCGGTCTCGTCACCCTCGCCATGGTCGTCGCCATCTTCAGCGAAGGCGCCATCATCGTCGACGCGGCCATCCTCGCCGCCGCCCTCATCGCCAGCATCATCGCCATGGACATCGTCATCGCCGTCGCCGCCATTGTCGTCGTTGCCGTCGTCCACGTCGTCTCCGACATCGCGCGTCCTGCAGGAAGGATCCGGTCGAGGTTCGCGTGAGATTTGCCGACCAAGTTGCGGGTGGACGGGCGGGATGTTTGCTCGAACGTGGGAGGCGCACAGCAGCGGGGACTGACGGTCAACTCTCCTTTCTTGCAAGAATATAGATTCTACCCCCCTCACCCCCCCCGGGGTTATCGAATCGGCTCTTCGATTGGAAATTCATATATGATCCTGACCCCTCGTCCATCCTACACATGAGTTCATACCATCCCAGGAGGGCCGGCATCCGCCCCCCCCCCCTCCCCCCTCATCCCTGTCAAATAATACTACGCGGTGCAAATGCGTTGATCTAAGATCGGCGTTTTGCATTAATCCCTGTCAGATAAAATGACGCGGGCCACATGCGCGCGTCCGCCGCGCGAGCACGTCGAAATCCTTTCAAACACAAATGGTTTTCAAGAGCTTCAACATCGAACTTCAATAAGACGCACGAGAACACAACATTTTCTCATCGGCGGACGTCTAAAAATCTGCTCGCGCGCACTTGCTGAAACCAACAAAAAACATGTGTTTTCAACGTTCCTGTTAAAAGGGGCTTTGCGGGCAAGTTTCACGCTCGCGTTGAACTCCTTCAACGGCATCCGCGCGCTTGCCAGGGGCATAATCCCTGACAAATAATACCACGCGAACCACATGCGCGCGTCCGCCGCGCGAGCACGTCGAAATCCCTTAAACAAATGGTTCTTCAACAATTTCAACATCGGACTTCAATAAAGCTTAATAAAGCACAATGCTTTCTCAATGGGGACGTCTAAAACATCTGCTCGCGCGCACATGCTCAACCCTTGCAAAACCAATGGTTTTTACATTCATGTCAAACGGGGCGTCGCGGGCCGCGCTCGCGCGATTGGCGAACTTACCCGTTGCATGAATCCTGATCAAATAATACCACGCGGGCCGCGCGCACGCGCGCACGTGGAGCTCCTTCCAGCCCCTCTGATCATGACCGCCCATCATAAGCGAAAGCGCCATCGTCGGCAACGTCGTCATCCTCGCCATCATCCCCATCGCCATCATCATCGCCATGGACATCATGATTGCCGTCGCCGCAACTGTCGTCGTTGCCGTCGTTCACATCGTATCCGCCATCGCGGGTCCTGCAGGAAGGGTCTGTCCTGCGCCATCGGGGCCCGCGCGCCAATGCTCTGGTTGAGGATCGCATGAGTTTTGCCGACCAAGTTGCGGGCGGGTGGGTGGGGCGTTTGCTCGATCATTGGAGAGAACGACTGCGACGTCCTCAAATTAATTCACCTTTCTTAAAAGAGAACAGATTCTACCACCCCCACCCCCCTTGGGTTATCCGTTGTTGGTTTCGCTTGCGAATTCATATATGATCCTGACCACGCGTTCGTTTTCCATATGAATTCATACCGTCCCAGGCCAGTCGGCATCGCCCCCCCCGCCATCCCTGACAAATAATACAATGCGGTGCGCATGCGTTGATCTAAGATGACCTTTTGGCACGAACCCCATTTAATAATACCATGCGGGGCACATGCGCGCGGCCGCCGCGCGAGATGCCGAAATCCTCAAAAAAAACAATTGGTTTCTCAACAATTGCAACATCGGACTTCAATACAACGCAAGAAAACGAAATGCTTTCTCATCGGCGCACGTCTAAAACATCTGCTCGCGCGCACTTGCTGAAACCTTAAGAAACCATTTGTTTTCAACATTCCTCTCAAAGTGGCCTTGGCGGACAACTTTCGCGCTCGCGTTGAGCTCCTTCAACGACGCTCGCGCGCTCGCCAGGGGCGCAATCCCTGACAAATAATACCATGCGGGCCGCATGCGCGCGGCCGCCGCGCGAGATGCCGAAACCAAAAAAAAACAATCGTTGTTCAACAATTTCAACATCGGACTTCAATAAAACATATGAAAACGAAGTGCTCTCTCATCGGCGCACGTCTAAAACATCGGGCCTTCGCGGGCCGCGCGCGCGCGCGATTGGCGAACTTAGCCGCTGCGTGGATCATAATCAAATAGTACCATGCGGGCCACGCGCGCGCGCACGTCAAACTCCTTCCAACTCCTCTGATCATGACCGTCGCCAACATCAGCGAAGGCGCCATCATCGTCAACGTCGTCATCCTCGCCATCATCCTCATCGCTATCATCATCGCCATGGACATGATCATTGCCGTCGCCGCCACTATCGTCGTCGCCGTCGTCCACATCCTCTCCGCCATCGCGGGTCCTGCAGGAAGGGCCGGTCCTGCGCCATCGGGGACCGCGCGCCAATGCGCTGGTTGAGATTCGCATGAGTTTTGCCGACCAAGTCGCGGGTGGGTGGGTGGGGTGTTTGCTCGAGCAGTGGAGTGATCAGCAGCGGTTGCGCCCAAAAGTGGATTGCACCACGTAGATTGCACCGCATATATTGTTCCACCTGGATTCTCCTTTAAAAAAACATAAATTCCACCCCCCCCCCCACCCCCCCCCCCCCCCGCCCCCCCCCCGCCCCCCCGGACTTATCGGACCGGCTTTCCGATTGGAAATTCATATATGATCCTGACCACGTGTTCGTTTTCCATATTAACTCATACCATCCCAGCCTAGGCAGCCTCACCGGCATCCGCCCCCCCCCCCCCCTCATCCCTGTCAAATAATACAATGCGGTGTACATTCGTTGATATAAGATAAAGCTTTTTGCGCAAATCCCGATCAAATAAAACCATGCGGGCCACATGCGCGCGGCCGCCGCGCGAGCATGTCGAAATCCTTAGCCACCCATTGGTTCCAATAATTTCAACATCGGGCTTCACTAACACCTACGAGCACACAATACTGTCTCACCGGGGACGTCAATTTTCTGCTCGCGCGCACTTGCTGAAACCTGAAAAAGCAAATGGTTGTTCAACATTCCTGCCCAAGGGGTCTTCGCGGGCAACTTTCGCGCGCGCGGTGATCTCCTTCGACGACCTTCGCGCGCTCGCGAGGAGCGCAATCCCTGACAAATCATACCATGCTGGCCACGTGCGCGCGGCCGCTGCGCGAGCATGTCAAAATCCTTCAAAACAAATTGGTTTTCTAACAATGGCAACATCGGACTTCACTAAAATCTTTGAAAACACCGGGGACGTCTAAAAATTCTGCTCGCGCGCACTTGCTGAAAACTTACAAACAAACAATGTTGTTTTTCAATATTCCTGTCAAAAGGGTGCTTAGCGGGGAAAGCTTTCGCCCGCGCGGTGAACTCCTTCAGCGACGCTCGCGTGCTTGCCAGGGGCGCCATCCCTGACAAATAATATCACGCGGGCCACATGCGCGCGTCCGCCGCGCGAGCGCGCCGAAAACCTTACGAAACCAATTGTTTTTCCACAGTTTCAACATTTAGCTTCCATGAAACCCACGAAAGCACAATACTTTCTCATCGGGGACGTCTGACATTCTGCTCGCGCGCACGTGCTGGACCCATGCAAAACCAATTGTTGTTTTCAACATTCCTGTCAAAAGGGGCTTCGCGGGCCGCGCGCGCGATTGTCGAACTTATCCGTTGCGTGAATTCCCATCAAATAATACCATGCGGGCCGCGCGCGCGCGCACGTCGAACTCCGTCCAACTCCTCCGATCATGGCCGTCGCCATCATCAGCGAAGGCGCCATCCTCGTCAACGTCGTCATCCTTGCCATCATCCTCATCGCCATCATCATCGCCATGGACATCATCACCGCCATCGTCGTCGTCATCGCCGTCGTCCACATCCTCTCCGCCATCGCGCGTCCAGCAGGAAAGGTCCGTCCTGCGCCATCGGGGCCCGCGCGCCAATGCGCCGGTCGAGGTTCGCATGAGTTTTGCCGACCAAGTTGCGGGCGGGCGGGCGGGGCGTTTGCTCAAGCGTGGGAGGCGCGCAGCAGCGGGGACTGACAGTCAATTCTCTTTTCTTTAAAAAAAAAATAATCTACCGCCCCAGCCCCCCCTGGGGTTACCGGGGCGGCTTTTCGGTTGGAAACTCATGTATGATCCTGACCCCTCGTCCATCCTACACGTGAGTTCATGCCATCCCAGCTCAGCCGGTCTCCGCCCCCCCCTTCGCCCCTGTCAAACAATGCCACGCGGTGCACGTGCGTTGATCTAAGATGACCATGTTGCATGAATCCCTATCAAATAATACCACGCGGGCCACATGCGAGCGGCCGCCGCGCGAGATGCCGAAATCCTTAAAAAAACAAATGGTTCTCTAACAATTGCAACATCGGACTTCAATAGAGCCTATGCAAACACAATGCTCTCTCATCGGGGGACGTCTAACAAAACTGCTCGCGCGCACTTTCTGAAACCTTAAAAAAGCATTTTAAAATTTAAATATAAAAATAATAAATAAAAAAAAACAAAAAAACATTATTGTCCAAGGGGCCTTGGCGGGCAACTTTCGCGCTCGCGTTGAACTCCTTCAACGACAGTCGCGCGCTCGCCAGTGGCGCTATCCGAATCAAATAATACCGCGCGGGCCACGCGCGCGCGGCCGCGGCGCGAGATGCCGAACACTTTCGGAAAACTTTTTTTGTTGGAGAACAAACTAATGCTTTCAACAATTTCAACATCGGGCTTCAATATAACAAATGAGAACACAATACTTTCTCATCGCGGGCGTCTAAAAAGTCTGCTCGCGCGCATTTGCTGACATCTAAAAAACCAATGGCTTTTCAACATTCCTGCCAAAGGGGCCTTCGCGGGCCGCGCGCGCGATTGTCGAACTTATCCGTTGCATAAACTCTTTTCAAATAATACCGCGCGGGCTTCGCGCGCGCGCACGTCGAACTCCGCCCAACTCCTCTGATCATGACCGTCGCCATCGTCGGGGAAGGCGCCATCGTCGTCAACGTCGCCATCCTCGCCATCATCCGCATCGCCATCATCATCACCATGGACATGATCATTGCCGTCGCCGCCACTGTCGTCGTTGCCGTCGCCCACGTCGTCTCCGCCATCGCGGGCCCTGCAGGAAGGACTGGTCCTGCGCCATCGGGGCGCGCGCGCCAATGCGCTGGTTGAGGTTCGCATGGGCTTTGCTAACCGAGCTGCGGGTGGGTGGGTGGGATGTTTGCACGAGCAGTGGAGAGGGCAACTTCAAGTTCCACGGGTGTATTCTCCTTTCTTAAAAGACCATAGATTCTACCCCCCTCACCCCCCCGGGGTTATCGGGCCGGCTTCTCGATTGGAAATTCATATATCATCCTGACCACGTGTTCGTTTCCCATATGAACTCATACCATCCCAGCCAAACCGCCCCCCCCCCGTCATCCCTGTCAAATAAAACCATGCGGTGCACATGCGTTGATCTAAGATGACCTTTTTGCATGAATCCATATCAAATAATACCATGCGGGCCACATGCGCGCGGCCGCCGCGCGAGATGCCGAAATCCTTAGAGCAAACCAATGGTGTTTCAACAATTTCAACATCGGCCTTCAATAAAACATATGAAAACACAATACTTTCCCATCGGCGCACGTCTGAAAAATCTGCCCGCGCGCACTTGCTGAAACCTTCAAGAAACCAAAATTTGTCAACATTCCTATCAAAGGGGCCTTCGCGGGCAACTTTCGCGCTCGCGTAGAACTCCTCCAACGACATGCGCGCGCTCGCCAGGGGCACAATCCCTGTCAAATAATACAATGCGGGCCACATGCGCGCGGCCGCCGATGCGCGCGGCCGCCGCGCGAGATGCCGAATTCCTTACAAAGCCAGCTGATACTCCATAATTTAAACATCGAACTTCAAAAAACACATGAGAAACACACAATAGATTCTCATCGGGGCACGTCTAAAACATCTGCTCGCGCGCACTTGCTGAACTTCAAAAAACCAATGGTTTTTCAACATTCCTGTCAAAGGGGCCTTCGCGGGCCGCGAGCGCGCGATTGGCGAACGTATCCACTGCGTGGATCCTTATCAAATAATACCATGCGGGCCACGCGCGCGCGCACGTCGAAGTCCTTCCACCTCCTCTGATCATGACCGTCGCCATCATCAGCGAAGGCGCCATCATCGTCAACGTCGTCATCCTCGCCATCATCCTCATCGCCTCCATCATCGCCATGGACATCATGCTTGCCGTCGCCGCCACTGTCGTCGTTGCCGTCGTCCACATCGTCTCCGCCATCGCGGTTCCTGCAGGAAGGATCTGCCCTGCGCCATCGGGGCCCGCGCGCCAATGCGCCGGTTGAGCTTCGCATGAGTTTTGCCGACCAAGTTGCGGGTGGGTGGGTGGGATGTTTGCACGAGCGGTGGAGTGGTCAGCAGCAGTTGCGCTCAATATATATATATATATATATATATATATATATATTAAAAGAATAGACTCCACCACCCTGCCGAAAGCGGATTTATCGGCTCCCCTTTTGGATTGTGAATTCATATATGATCCTGACCACGTGTTCGTTTTCCATAAGAATTCATACCATCCCGGGAGGGCCGGCATCCGCCCCCCCCCCCTCACCCCTGTCAAATAATACCATGCGCGCACCATCCCTTCTTTTAATAACGACTTTCAATAATCCCTTGCAAAAAACATGACAAAGTGGACACGCGCGCTCTCATGCCGAAATCCTACCAAACACATTGTGTGTGCAAGGGTTACATAAAAACCCAATGCTTTTTCACTAAATTTTGTTTTGCAAATTTCCTGCCCGCGCGCTCTTGCTGAAATCATAGGAAAAGCATGATAATCTTAGGAATTCTGTGAAATCCAGCGATTTCATGTCACCGCGCGGCGCACTCGCGATACTCCAGTCATGCGTCCAGGGCACGAAACCCTGTCAAATAATACCACGCGGGCCACATGCGCGCGGCCGCCGCGCGAGATGCCGAAATCCTCACAAAACCATTGGTTTTTCAATAATTTCAACATCTGACTTCAATAAAACATATGGAAACACAATACTTTCTCATCGGCGCACGTCTAAACAATCTGCTCGCGCGCACTTGCTGAACCATAAAAACCAAATGGCTTTTCTTCAACATTCCTGTCAAATGGGCGTTCGCGGGCAGCGCGCGCGCGATTGGCGAACTTATCCGCTGCGTGGATCCCTATCAAATAATACTATGCGGGCCACGCGCGCGCGCACGTCGAAGTCCTGCCACCTCCTCTGATCATGACCGTCGCCATCATCAGCGAAGGCGCCATCATCGTCAACGTCATCATCCTCGCCATCACCCTCATCGCCATCATCATCGCCATGGACTTCATCATTGCCGTCGCCGCCACTGTCGTCGTCACCGTCGTCCACGTCGTCTCCGCCATTGCGGGTCCTACAGGAAGGATCTGTCCTGCGCCATCGGGGCCCGCTCGCCAACGCGCTGGTTGAAGCTCGAATGAGTTTTGCCGACCAAGTAGCGGGTGGGAGGGTGGGATGTTTGCTCGAGCATGGGAGGCGCACAGCAGCGGGGATCTTCAAATTAATAGCACCACGTAGATTGCACCGCATACATTGCACTACATAGTTTCTTTTATCTTAAATGAAAATAGATTATACCCCCCTCGCCCCCCCGGGGTTATCCGTCCGGCTCTCCGACTGGAAATGCATATATGATCCTGACCACGTGTTCGTTTTCCATATGAGTTCATACCATCCCAGGCCAGCCGGGTTCGCCCCCCCGCCCCCCCCGCCCATCCCTCATCCCTGTCAAATAATACCATGCGGTGCGCATTCGTTGATCTAAAATGAACTTTTTGCATGACTCCCTATCAAATAATACCACGCGGGCCACATGCGCGCGGCCGCCGCGCGAGCATGTTGAAATCCTTCAAACCCCATTGGTTTGTTCAACAATTCCAACATCGAACTTCCATAAACCCAATGGAAACAAACTACTTCCTCATCGGGGGCGTCGTAAAATTCTGCTCGCGCGCACTTGCTGAACCATTGAAATACCAATGGTTGTTCAACATTCCTGTCAAAGGGGGCTTCGCGGGCCGCGCGCGCGCGATTATCGAACTTATCCGTCGCATGAGTTTCCATCGAATAATACCACGCGGGCCACGCGCACGCGAGCACGTCGAACTCCTTCCAACTCCTCGGAGCATGACCGTCGCCGTCACCAGCGAAGGCGCCTCGTCGTCAACGTCGCCATCCTCGCCATCATCCTCATCGCCATCATCATCGCCATGGACATCACCACCCCCGTCGCCGCCATTGTCGTCGTTGCCGTCGTCCACATCGCCTCCGCTATCGCGCGTCCAGCAGGAAGGGTCTGTCCTGCGCCATCGGGGCCCGCGCGCCAATGCGCTGGTCGAGGTTCGCATGAGTTTTGCAAACCAAGATGCGGGTGGGCGTTTGCTCGAGCGCGGGAGGCGCACAGCATCAGAGAAGATAGATTCTACCACCCTCACCCCCCCCCCCCCCCGGACTTGACGGGGCGGCTTTTCGACTGGAAATTCAAATATGATCCTGACCACGCGTTCGTTGTCAATATGAATCTTCATGCCATCCCAGCCCAGCCGGTATCGCCCCCCCCCCTGTCATCCTTGTCAGATAATACCACGCGGTGCACATGCGTTGATCTAAGATGACCTTGTTGCATACATCCCTATCAAATAACACCATGCGGGCCACATGCGCGCGGCCGCCGCGCGAGATGCCGAAATCTTATATATATATATTTATATATATACATACATACAAACATACATACATACATACATCTATATATATACATGTTTTTCAACAATTTCAACATCGGACTTGAATGACACATATGAAAACACAATACTTTATCATCGCCCGTGTTAAAAATCTGCTCGCGCGCACTTGCTGAAACCTTTAAACATCAATGATGTTTTCAACATTCCTGTCCAAGGGGCCTTCGCGGGCAACTTTCGCGCTCGCGTTGAACTCCTCCAACGACATTCGCGCGCTGACCAGTGGCGCAACCCCTGACAAATAATTCCACGCGGGCCACGTGCGCGCTGCCGCCGAGCGGGATGCCGAAATCCATCAAAAAAACCAAAATGGTTTTACAACCATTTCCACATCGGAATTGCATGAAACTTTAGAAAACACTATACATTCTCATCGGGGCACGTGTCAAAAATCTGCTCGCGCGCACTTGCTGAAACCATAAGAAAAAACAATGGTTTTGACATTCCTGTCAAAGGGGGCTTCGCGGGCCGCGCGCGCGCGATTGTCGAACTTATCCGCGGCATCAATCCTTTCCAAATAATACCATGCGGGCCACGCGCGCGCGAGCACGTCGAACTCCTCCCAACTCCTCTGAGCATGACCGTCGCCATCATCAGCGAAGGCGCCTCATCGTCAACGTCGTCGTCCCCGCCATCATCCTCATCGCCATCATCATCGCCATGGACATCATCATTGCCGTCGCCGCCACTGTCGTCGTTGCCGTCGTCCACATCGTCTCCGCCATCGCGCGTCCAGCAGGAAGGATCTGTCCTGCGCCGTCGGGTCCCGCGCGGTAATGCGGTGGTTGAGGTTCGCATGGATGTTGCCGGCCAAGTTGCGGGTGAGTGGGTGGGATGTCTGCACGAGCAGTGGGGAGGACAACTTCAAGTTCCACGGGTGCATGTCACTATATTCAATAAGAATATAAATTATACCCCCCCCCGGACTTATCCGCCGGGCTTTTCGATTGGAAATTCAAATATGATCCTGACCACGCCTTCGCTTTCCATATGAATTCAGACCATCCCAGCCAGTCCCGGCACCCCCCCCCCGCCATCCCTGTCAAAAATACCACGCGGTGCACATGCGTTGATCTAAGATGACCTTTCTGCATGAATCGCTATCATATAAAACCCATGCGGGCCACGTGCGCGCGGCCGCCGCGCGAGATGCCGAAATCATTTTTTGTTTGAAAAACAATGGTTTTCAACAATTCCATCATCGGACTTCAGTAAAACCTATGGAAACACAATACTTCCTCATCGGGGCACGTTTAAAAAATCTGCTCGCGCGCACTCGCTGAAAACTACAAGGGGCCTTCGCGGGCAACTTTCGCGTTCGCGTTGAACTCCTTCAACGACATTCGCGCGCTCGCCAGGGCGCAATCCCTGTCAAATAATCCCACGCGGGCCACATGCGCGCGGCCGCCGCGCGAGATGCCGAAATCCTTTTAACAACGAATTGCGTTCAACAGTTTCAACATCGGACTTCAATAAACCTAATGAAAACACTATAATTTCTCATCGGGGCACGCGATAAAAATCTGCTCGCGCGCACTCGGGAACTCCTGCTACGCCACGCCACTCTGCAGGCGATCTTCGCCCTCGACCTCACCGCGGAGTTCTGCGGCACCGTGCCCATCGACGACAGTGGAGATGGGAGGTTGGTCGCCACGTTCCGCAGCGCCGAGACGGGCAATCGCTTCTCTCCGAATCTCTTCCTCGATGATCACCACGGCATCCAGGAGGACGCGCGCGAGTTCCTGCAGCACCAGTTGCTGCAGGCCGCGCCACACTGGGCGAGGCTCTGCAGCGGCGCAGACACCCCGCGCCTGTGCTGCCGGCATTGCGGGCTCCTCGGGCGCTACGCAGCTCGCGAAGAGTTATGTTCCTTGTCGCTGTCGTTGCGGGCGCAGGGCGACGCGCCTCTCTCGACGGCCCACGATGCGCTGATGCACTTCCTGAATGCTCGGGAGACGGTCGAGCTGGACGACTGGGCCTGCGAGGCGCCTCAGTGCGTGGCACGCGGTCTCGCGGCGGACAGCCCAGCAAAAGTGTCGAACGTCTCGCTGTGGCCGGCTATCCTCGTTCTCCACCTGCTCCGCTGGGGCGCCAGGGGCCAGCTGGGGCCGCGCGGCGTGGCGCCCGACGCTGTCCTGCGCCTGCCGAGCGTTGCCTACTTGCTGCGCGCGGTGGTCACGCACGAGGGGAGGGCGGCGCGGAGTGGCCGCTGCGTTGCCTTCGTGCTCCGCGCAGGGCACTGGTGCCTGCGCAGCGACCGCGTCATCAGGCACGCCTCTGCGAGGGAGTCCGAGAGGTTCGTGCGGGGCGGCATCCCGGGCCACACGCACCTCCTCTTCTACGAGAAAGCGGCCTGACTGCGCCCCCGCCCGCGCAGACGCGCGAGCGGCGGCGGCCCCCGCGGGGCGCCCCAGAATGATCTTCCGCTTTCGCCACGTGCATCATAAATCTCAGCAGCAACCGACGGGCCTCTCGAGCCTCTGTCACCATTGCAGGTCGAGGGGTGGATACAAGTGAGAGGTAGTCTTCCTCGTGGTCGATGTCGTCGTCATCTTATCGTCGTCGCCAGACCACAGGGCGGCAATCCCGCGACACTCCGGGGGCCTTGCGACTCGAATTGTAAGAAGCTCCAGCGGAGTGATTTGCAGGGCCCCCCCAGGGGCGCCAACTCGCCGCTGCTCCTGGCCCCCCCCGCCCCCCCTCCCCGGCGCTCATCGACAGCTATTGCGACGAGTCACAGAAGGCTCCCCGGCAGGCCCCTGGGGGCTTAGGGTCGTCTAAGACGAAGGCGCAAACAGGAGGGGTGAAAGCGCGAGAAATATGGGTGGAAGGGCCATGTAGCAACCCGGTGCCCCCGTCACAGCGCGCGGCCCACCGCGGCCCTCCCCCCCGAAGAGACGGCGAGGCGCAGCGGTTCCCCGCTCGCGAGCATCTCGGACAGAAGCACGCGAATGGGGTGGGCTTCTACGCGGCAGTGGTCGCCCCGCCGCAACGGTTCTGCGCGCTGGAAAGCGCCGCGGAACAACGCGCGGCCGGAGGGCCATAGCCGAATGGAAACCCAGGGGGCCATGTCCAGCCTCCACGCGGCGGCCCCTGGGGAAGCGCGCGGAAACGGCGCCTCGCCCAGAAGGGCAAGGGCCGCGCCCGTACGTTTCGCAAAGGACATCATCGTAGCATGACAGAACCTAGCTCCGAAGACGGAAAATCGCAAAGATGCCTGCCGCTGCCCGCCTCCGGCCTCCGGCCGCAGCCATCTTCGCGCCCATTGCCCGAGCAAGGTTCCGCGGAAGCCTTGTGCCTCCTCGAATCTCAAGACCAAGACGCTGGGGCCACCCACCGCGCAAGGCTGCCGTGACATCCCTGCCGGCCCAGGCGCTCCCCGGCGCTCCCAAGCATTCCCGGCGCGCTGCCAAGCGCTCCCAGGCGCTCGCAGGCGCTCCCAGGCGCTCCCGGTACGCGTCCAAGCGTTCCCAGGCGCTCCCAAGCGCTCCCAGGGGCTCCGCGCTCCCAGGCGATTCCAAGCGCTCCCAAGCGTTTCCGGCACGCTCCAAGGCGCTCCCAGGCGCTCCCGGCACGCTCCCAACCTAAAGCCTAAACCAGCAGCCCCCGTCGAGTGAGGGGGTGGACCTGCGCGAGGCCGTCGGCGACATACCGCCCGACAGCGAGTCACATTCGAAGGAGTGCCCACCGCCCTCGCCGCCGATGGCGGCTGGCGGTCGACGCTCTGCTGGGCGAGAGGAGAAGGAGGCCGCGGCGGCGGCGAGGCAGGAGCGGGAGCACCCAAGGAAGCTCCGGGTGTTCGTCCGGCTGTACCGTCGAGGGACCACGGAGGTAGAGCACAAGGACTTCATCGTGCCTGTCACGGGCAGGCTCGGACGGCTACGCGAGCGCATCCTGGAGTCGTGGGACCTGGAGGCGAACCAGCACACGATGGAGTGGGACAATTGGGACCGCACCCACGAGTGGGGCGACGACGCAAAATGCCGGTCTTTGGGCCTCCGCCCGGATGCCAGCCTTCGGGTCGTGGAGAGGTCGCGCCGGGAATGGGCAGCTTCGGCGCGCAGCCAGGAGGTGGCGCCGGCGGAGGTGAAGGAGGAGCTGCAGGCGTCCACAGCGGGGCGCCCCCCTCACCCTCGGGGCGACGCGCAGGAGGAGCAGAGAGGCAGGTCGAGGCGGGCCAAGAAGAACAATAATAATCAGAGGTCTCGGACCCCCTTGCGGGCGGGGAGGCTGTAGGAGTTCGAGGGGCTCCCTGCCTCGGAGCCAGGGTGGAGGCGCCCGCGCCCGCCGACTTCCACCTCCACGCGGGACGAGCTCCCAGACCGGGAGGGGAAGAGCGAGGGCGAGGGCTTGGAGGAAGCGAACCCCCGTGTCCACAACACCCGCAGCAGGTCGGGAGGCAGGGGCGCGCCCCCGGGGCCGGAGGGCGAGGCAGGAGCCGAGGAGGTGGCGGAGGAGCGCCGCGTGCGCCAGCGGGGGCCGACCGCCCGGGGCGTGGGATCGGCCGCCCCAGTCAATGCCGCGGCGGTCAGGGACTACTTGGCGGCGAGGGGGAGCGCGCGCCGGTCGAGCCTGGACCGCTATGTCCAGATGGCGGGAGGGCGCCCCTTGGAGGAGGACGAGGCGAGGAGCCGAGGCGCGGGCTCGAGGCGCGCAGGCGCGGTCCCAGGAGCGGCATACCTGGAGGAGCTGAAGGCCGCAACGCAAGAGGCGGTGACGGCGGCCATGGCCAAGGGTACGAGGGAGTCCTACAACACGGCGAGCGCGCCGCTCGCGGGGTGAAGGACGGCTCGCCCGTCACGCGGCAGAGGATCCAGGAGGAGCTCCAGAGGCCGGCCGTGCTGGATGGTTACCCACCCGCGGCCTTCAGGTTGTACTCCCTCAGGATAGGGGGTGCCACCGCGCTCTGCCACCCCTACGGCGCCACGGAAGGGGCGAAGCGCTGGGGGCGCTGGAGCAGCTCTGTCTTCCACAGGTACCTGTGGGAGGGGAATGAGACACCCCGGGGGGTGTCCCAGGCGATGGCGGGCGCGGTCGCGACGGTGCACGTGGGCTACGACGCGGGCCGCGAGAGGCGCCCCGGGCGGGGGCGGCAGAGGAGCGCAGGGAGCGCACCGCCGGAAGCGGGGCGACCGGAGGCGGAGGCCCGAGTGACGAGGAGCGCCCCGCAGGGATGGCGGAGGGCAGCGGTGCTGGCGGCCGCGGTGGCCCAGGGCGCGGCAACGCAGAAGGACCCAAGTCTTGCGATGATGGTGGAACGGGGCGAGGTCAGCTTTGGTAGCCAGGGAGTGGTGGTCACGATCCCCCTGGGCCTCGTGCCGAAGATCGTGGGGACCTTAGCACTGCTCATGGCGCTGGCGCTCGTTGGCCTGTGGAGGTGCTGGTGCGGGCGCGAGAGGGCGGCTCGTGAGCGTGAGGAGCCGGCGGCCGAGTAGGTGGTGCGCAAGAAGGCAAAGACCACGAGGAGGCCGCGGCACGTGACGTGTGAGGTAGGCGTGCAGGGCCCGGTCCACTACACCTGGGTAGGCAAAGACCACGGTGGTAACTACCAGCATATCACACAGGGGTTCAGGAGGGGCGACGAGGTCACCTGGCTGGTGGCAGACCGCCCGCACGCCGAGTGAGCGCCAGAGGTGATGCCGCGAGGGCCGAGGCTCGAGGCGTGGGCAACCCAGCGGCCGAAGAGGCCCGAGGTTGAATTCGCAGGGGGAGCCTCATCGGCCTGCGAGGCGGCATTGCAGGAGGCGCTGTGTGGAGTGAGGAGCGCCATTTTGGCGGGCTGCAGTGCGGCGCGACGCCGCTGCGGTGCAGCCGCGTACGCGCTGAGGGCAGGCGCATGGCGCGTGGGCGCTGTGCCCGGTGCGCCTCAGGAGTGCTGGGCGGGGCTAGCGGGCCAGGCCCCCCCCCTCCAGTGCGGGCGGGGGCGCAGGAGGACGCGTCCCGAGGCTCGCTCGGTGAGGAGGCCAGCCCTCCACTTGCGTGCCTGTTAGCCAGTTTTGACCGCGCGCCCGGCGCAGCTCTGCGCCGGCGCGTGCTTGCTGTTTTTCACTGAGTATGTGTCGCGGAGGTGGCGGGAGCCGCCGCGAGCGGCAGTGGGCGCGCACCTGCAGAAGGTGCACGCGTGTGAGTACGCTCTGCGCGCAGGCAACGGCCACAAAAAATGGTCGTCGTTTGCGTGCATCGCATCAGTCATATGTTAGTTGCTCCTTTCGAAGTTAATGCCGACCCCAGCTCTTACACAACGTGAGAGTTCGGGCGAAGCAGAACGTAAGGTTGTGTTTGGCTGGGTCGTGTTGGAGGTGCCTATCTCTCTTTCCTTTTCCTGGCTCTCTCTCTCTCTCTCTCTCTCTCTCTCTCTCTCCCCCGTCCTGATGCCCATTTTGGCTCAAGTTTTTCCCCGCGTGGCTTGCCCTCCCTTGTAACCCTCCCAGCCACGCAGCCAGCGCAGTTCGCGGCGGGAGCCGCCGCGAGCGGCGCAGTGGGCGCGCACCTGCAGAAGGTGCGCGCGTGCGAGTACGTTCTGCGCGCAGGCAGCGGCCACAAAAAGATGGTCGTCGTCTGCGTGCATCGCATCAGTCATATGTTAGTTACTCCTTTCGGAGTTAATGCCGACCCCAGCTCTTACACAACACCCCACCAATGGTCGCGATGGGGGGCCCAGCACCGATCCAGGAAATCCGCGCGGACCTCCAAAAGTTTATGTGTATGTCGTTTTTGTTTGTTTCTTCCCCGAGAATCGTCGCCGTCGGCGAGGAGAGGCGGCGGTGGAAGAAGAAAAAACGTCATAAACCCAATCTTTCGGAGCTCCGCGCGGATTTCTTGGATCGGCGCCGGAGGCGCCGCCAGGGGGGGCCCAGCGCCGACCCAAGAAATCCGCGCAGACCTCCGAAAGTTTATGCTTATAGAGCTGTTTTCTTCCTCGAGGTCCCTGGAGGCCCTCGACCCCGTCTTCGCTATCGATTTCGCGCTGTGGGCTCGTTTCTGCGGGTCCTGGGGCCCGAAATGGCCCTGAGGGCCGACGAGCCTCGAACGATTCTTTCGTCGCCGTCGGCGAGGAGAGGCGGCGGGCAGGCGCGCCGCGCTCTCCGCGCCGCCCTCTGCGCCATTCCGCCCCTCCCGCCGGCGCGACGGCCCCCCCGGGCAGGCTCGCGGGGGGCGCGGGCTCGCGGGGGGCACGAGCGGCGGAGCTGCGGGGACAACAGGCGACCACAACCGCACCGAGGACACCCTGGGGGACGTCGTGCGCACGCCAACATTCGTCAAACACCGACACCAACTGAGTGCTGGTTGTGGTCGACGTGGGCGTCCCAGGACGGCCAGATCGACCACACCCACAACCAGAGCGTTCATGTCGAGGTCCGTGGGTTCTTCCCCGAGGGGCCCTCCAGAACAAATTACTTGTGGTTGTGGTTCTTCGTTGTGCCCGGACGGAGGCCGTCGTCGTCGTCGTCGTCGTCGTGTCGTCGATTCTCGCAAGCCCAGACATCCGACGCCGAAGGTTTTCGGTGGCTTTTGGGGGCCCCCGAAGGTCTTCGGAGGCCCCCGGAGGCTCCCCAGAGGCACCCAGAGGTCCCCGGAGGGTTTCGATTTGTCGTAGACTGTTCGATGGCTTTTGGCCTGTTTCGGCCTTCCTGAGGCCTCCTCTTCCCCCTCCTCCTCCTCCTCCTCCTCCTCCTCCTCCTCCTCCTTTTTCTCCTCCTCCTCTTCCTCCACCTCCTTCGTCCCTGAACGTTAAGAAGGTCCATGGGGCGCAGAAGGACATACTACTACAGTGCGCCTCGGTTGGAGACGCACGTCCGAACCGAACATCTAGCACAACATCTTGTAGTACGTACATCGTTTCCCGAGCGGTATGGCCAGAAAGCGCCCGACACGAGGCATGCACTACAAGATTTCCGAGCGTGCGCGTCGCCATTGCGTGGCCGACGCAAATGTTAAGTATGTTTGGGTGGTCCCAGAAAACTGGCCTGGCGAAATACCCAACCATATGCAATTGTGCAATTGTCACTGCCGTCGTTGTGAGTAGGCCCATTCGGAGGGTATCCTTATGGGGTCACGAAGCGCGTGAAGGGTGTGACGAAATGTGGCGGGGCCACCATGCGGGCGCTGCCACTGGGGCCTCCGATCATCGCAAGGAAAATGACATGAAGGATGGGGGGCCAGCAACAGGGGCCAGTGGGGCCTCCGGTGGAGCTCTATATGGGGCCACGAAACGCGCGAGACGTGTGCCGAAATGGCGGGTGGGACCGCGTACGGGCGCTGCCACTGGGGCCTTCGGTGGAGCTCCTTATGGCATAGCCCTATGCGGCCACGGACGGAACGTGTGAGTGGGCCGCAGACATGGAAGATGGAACTGCATGTGGGCGCTGCCACTGGGGCCTTCGGTGGAGCTCCTAGGGGGCCACGAAGCGTGCGACGGGCGCACCGAAATGGAGGGTGAAGCTGCATGCGGGCGCTTCGGTAGAGCTCCCGATGGGGAAACGAAACGTGTGAGAGGTTTGCCGAAACGAGGGTGGAACCCATGCGGGCTCTGCCACTGGGGCCTCCAGTGGAGCTCCCTGTGGGGCCACGAACCGTGCAAGCGGTGCACCGACGTGGCGGGTGGAACCGCATGCGGGCGCTGCCACTGGGGCCTTCGATGGGGCTCCCTACGGGGCCGCGAAACGTGCGAGGGGTGCACCGAAATGAAAGGTGGAACTGCATGCGGGCGCTGCCACTGGGGCCTTCGGTGGAGCTCCCGTGGGGCCGCGAAACGTGTGATAGGTTGGGTTCGTCTGGGGGGTCCGCTCTGGAGGGGGCACCGAAATCGCCGTCAGGGGGGTCACGCAGGGGGGGTCGCCAACTCGCTCTTGACGGGCGGGGTTCGGCGGTCAACTTGGAATCCCCGCGCCTTTCACAAGCAAAGACGGCCTAGCGAGACCACGCCGCCGAATGGCATCAGGTGCACGACATTCGCAGCCCAATCCGCAGATGTTCGTTCGATGCGCTGGCAGGAGGGAGGGGGAGGACCATGCGAAGCGACTGCAGGGGCATATAGATGAGACCGAGAGGAATGCAGACACTACAGATGTGAGCATATTCGGCCCGTCTGCGAGTCGGTGGACCCTTCCAGGAGGAGGAGGCGCATGAGGAAAAAGGCTCATAAGAGGAAGGAGGAGGGGGGGAGGAGGATGCAAATCACGTGAAGGCGGAAGACGACGAGGGCCATGAGGAGAAGGAGGAGGAGGAAGAGGACGACGAAACTCATAAGGGGAAGGAGGATCACCCCGCATCAACACATACACACTGATCACTACACTGGGAACGCTGGCTAAGACGTATGTCAAAACATGGCCTTCACATGCTGACGCCCCCCTGCAAACCTAAACAAATCAAGCCATGGCTTAAGAATCGCAGCGATAACATGTCAACGAAAGCGACGACGATGCCGAGAGGACGCGAGCTGTGAGAGGCCACAACACACAATGATGTGAAGTTCACGGGTCAACGCTGGACAATTCTGAGAGCTTGCTTCTGCAATCGAGCGCTTGTCAGAGCAGGTGCCGCTTCCACCTCGATCCACAAACTGGCTCAACTCCGAGCTGTCCAGCTCGATCTGAATACTGATGCATTCCATACCCCGAGCTGAAGACAGCAACAACACAATGCATCGGGCCCTACCTGCAACAGTGATTGCACACACGACTTATGTCAAAACAAGGCTGTGTGTCAATGTGCTGTATGTGTTTCTGCATATTCTAAGTTTGGGGTTCGTGGGATTTGAACGCGGTGCGTGTTGCAACCACCCCCCTAGAAATCAAAGTTCAATTGCGCTTGGCGCGCTTGAAACCCTGCGACGGCTGGACGCTGGACGCTCTGACCTTCCCACAAGCGCTGCCGGTCGACTCGCTGCCAGGCTGAGTCTTCCTCGGGGCTGGCGCGATGAAATCCCCACGCGGCGATCCCCCCGACTGAACGGGGGTCTTCGAGGCGAAGCTCGCGACCGAAGCTGAGGGAGCAGCTCCAGCCGCTTTGAAAGGCGACGACCTTGGCCCCACAGCGTGGGCCTGTAAATCATGAAACTGCTGCCAAAACGCACGCGGCAGCGCGGGGTGGGAAGCCTGCCGCTCGGCCAGGAAGGCCTTGGCCTTGTCTGGGCCATCGGGGCGGTGGCGAAATATAAACAGCAACTCCACACCCTGAATGATCGCGCTTGCCTCCGTGGCCTTCCTCATTGTCGTCTGGGCCACGGCGACAGCCTCACAAGTAATACCGTTATCTTGGACGCGCGGGCTGATGGCAATCAAGCCAGCTGCGTCGGCGAAGTCCTTCAAGGTCTCGCGTAAGGAGTTGTGGCTGGAGACCAGTGGCTGCAACTTGTTCTTGAGCATCTGAGTGGCCATGGCCTCGTTGAAGTTGTCGTCGGAGATGCATGCTGACCAGGTAGGCGTGGCTTTGGCAGTGGCTTCGGTATGCTTGGTCAGGATTGCGGCCATCGCCTTGAGGATGATCTCCTCGCACTTTTTGCCGAAAGCACCTGCAAGCAAGCACCAGCCGCGGATCGTAGCGATGGGCTCGCCAAGTTGCCAGCCCTTCTTCTCGAAGTCCACGGCGACGCGGTCGTTGATGATGGCGTCCAGCTTCGTCAAAGCCCCACGTGGGACTTGCATGGTGTACGTGGCATCCGAGCAGATGAAGGTCTTGTTGAACATGTTGTTCCCGCTGGATCCCTTCTCGATGATGTGCGCGTCTGCGGCGGCCACCGTTGCAACCACGTCGGCGACTGCGCACTTGAGGCTCAAGATGAACATGGCGTCTTCGACAGAGGGCTGGTTGATGTTCGGATCGGCGTTTGTCATGCCTGGCACCTCCAAGTGCGTAAGGACGACTGACTTGGTGAACCTAGCCAGGTGGTCGTAGGCCATGTTGTGGTGCAGCGAAGACAACGTCGCGAGGTCGCCTCGGCCCTTCGCGAAGTCGATCGACGCGACCGCCACGATGCCCTTGGAATCAGCTTTGGGCACGAGGTGGGAGTACGCACGGGCAGCCTCGCAGTCCTTCATAACGTCGCCGTGAACGATGCCCAAGCGCACCTCGGTCTCACAAATGTTTTCCATCTTAGTCTTCAAAAATGCAGTGGTCTTCAAGTCGTACATGCGCTGCCCGACGTGATTGCAGAACTGCCCGAATATCTTTGCCACATCATCGCCGTTGTCGGGCAGCTGGATTACCGCAGCGCCTTTCAGGAAGAACGGTTTGATACAAGTATGCTCATGATGGATCCTACTGAAAGTGCAAAGTGTATTCTCGTCGGCCTTCGGTGCGCTCTCCGAGACCCTCTCGCCGTCCAACCACCAGTCTGGATCAGCGAGCATGTAGAGGTCCTGCAGGTATGAAACCACCTTGTCAATGACCGAAACGTTGTGGTTGAAATTCTTCAGTGCAGACTCGGCCGACGATTCCTTGTCGAACTTCTCATGCCACGTGGGGCCCACCCTGGACGCAGCGACACGGTAAAGCTTCTGGACGTTCAGCGCGAGTTGCAGCACGCAGTCGACGAACGCCTTCAAGCGCGGCCTCATGGCACGCACTTTGGTGTCGATCTCGCGGACGTACGCACAGAGGTGGTCCTTCGATGCGAAAATCGCCATGGCCTCGGGATTCGCACCGTCTGTCTTGGCCGACTGGCCTTGGACCTCGGCGCGGGCCCCCTGCTCTCCGGTAGACACGACGTCCGCGTTGGAGGCCTCGACGGCATTCATCAGGAGGTCGCCGACCCATCCTTTCACAGTGTCAGTGTACACGAAATTCCCCGTGCGCAGTAGCATGTACATGCTGGATATCGCGTTCGCCTACGGTCCAAACTCCAAACTCACAAGGCCACGTAAACTCGCCCACACCTCTGGAACTCAAATCTTGGATCACCCCCTCGCCCCCATCCCCTCGAAATCAAAGAAGGCGACGGGGGTCAGCAGCAGCATGAGCAGCACGATGCATCACATGGAAGAAGGGAGTCTGAGGGGGTCAAGCGCGAATCAGAGGGGGCAGAGCGGACTGCGCCAGCATGACAATATGTATACCAGTTTTTCCATCAAAAAGATTGGGGGGCAAGGTGGAGAGGTTGGGCGGAGGAAGGAGGAGGAGGAGAGGACGAGAGGGTAGGTTAGGCAGGGGGGAGAAGGATGGGGGGGAGGAGGATTGGAAGGGGGAGGAGGAGGGGGCTCTGATAAGTGGCCCTGCAAGTTTGTTGTGCCCGTGGCTCGCCACGCTCTCCATGTGCGTCTCCATCGCGCTCGGCGACCAGCGCTGGAGGGCTTGCTGGCAAGCGATGGCCATCGTCTTGCAGCTCTCCAAGAACGGCGTGAACGACTCGACCGTGACGGCCTTGCCGTTATTGCCTGAGCGCAAGAAGGAGACGGCGCCGTCGAAGATCGGCTCGAGGTCGTTCTCAAATATCTCGAGGCTGGCGTCGTAGCCTTTCGAGGCAGCTTCGCCCTCGAGGCCAGCCTCGGCATGGCCGAGGGCGAACGCCATGAACTCTTCGCCAGCACGATGGGCCACCAGCGCCTTCGCCAGCTCCGCCCCTGGGGACTCCTCCTTCGCCATCGTGATCACGACCTTCCTGGCCCACCTCGCCGCGCTGACGCTGGGCCTCTCCCGCTCGCCCTTCATCGCGCACCTCGCAATGCAGACGACTGCGTCGAGAAGAACTCGGAAGCTGTCCTCTGCAATGTTCGTGCCAACCTTGACCTTCCAAACCTCGAGGATCTTGGTCACAGCCTCCACGGTTCCAGTCACGACCTGGCGATCCATCTTCTTCACGCCTTCGGAGTCCACATTGAAGATGTATTGCGCAAGGGAGTCGCTCACCAACTTCCCTAACTGCGCGAGTGGACTAACACATACACGTCTAGATATCAAATCCCTCGACAGCACAGAGATCTCGCGTTTCTTTGCAGCTGTTGGTTTTGCAGCGCGCGTCTCAGCACCATCGTCGGCCCCATCGTCGTCCTTGACGGCGACCGTCCTGCCCTCGACCGCCCCCGTCAACTTATCACCGTTCTTGGACACCGCATCGTAGCACTCGACGAGGTGGTCGAAGTCGAACTCCTCCATCGCATCGTAGATATTCTTACCAGCCCCAAGGCTCTTGTAGAACGTAGCGTACATCATGATGATCTGCAAGTCGGCTGCGAACGGTAACCACTCATGCTCCATGTACGGGCTGAGTTTCGACATCTTCTCCAGGATCGGAACCAGGGCAGTATCTGCGTTCTCGTCAAACCACGTTTTGAAGAGCTTGAAGGTTTGAATCAACGAGCTCACACGCACAGAAAGCTGGGATAATGCAACTTTGATGTCCACGTTGGCTTGCTGCTCGATCTCGGCTTTGTGCTGGTTCGGGCGACGTTCCAATGCTTGCACCGTCTGCACCTTGAAATCTGGGAGCCACCCAAACTATCCAGTAGACTCGACGTACGAGTTGATAGTCGCACGGATCCGCCCGACACTGATGAAGAGCTGGCCCTTCGGCAAACGCTCCTCGACAGAGAACTTGTTGACGACCAGCTTGGTGCTATCATCGTCAGACTCGTCGCCTGGCTCAGGCTGGGCGTTGCCCAACTCCGCCACGGTCGACTCGGTGTCTTTGGTCGGCATGCCCTTCGCCCGCACCAAGCGAGAACGACCGCCAGTCTCCATGACTGGACTCGGCTCGGGAGGGGGCGTCTCGAGCTCCTGTTTGACACCGCTACCGTTTGCAAGGCCACTTCCATGTAGTTCTTCAGCTCGTGTAGGCTCTGATGCTGGAGTCGCCGAAGCAGCGTGGCCAGGGTGCTCTGGTTGGCAGCCTGGAACTTCGATCTCGCCACTGCTGCCCACCAACTTCTTGCTGGCAACGTCAGCCCATTGGATGGCCAGCTCTTCCAAGGGCACCGTCGAAACGCCGTCCGCAGACACATTGCGAAGCACCCTGTAGCAGTCCACGACTTCTGGCCACTCCTTGTCGCTGTCGGCTGGGACACGAACCGCGCCCGATGGGCCCTCCAAGGGTGAGGAGACCAACTGCTTCAGCTCTGCGCAGTGCTGGCACACGGTCGGGTCATTGGCCGAAGGGCCAATTGCGTTGACAGGCGTGCTGGGTTCGTTGCCGACGAGCAGGGGGACGCTACATTTGATGCAAGTGTTGTGCTTTGCATCTTCGAGGAGGCCATCATCAAATCGCTCGCTGCCCACATCGTCGCAGTGCTGCCTATTGCTCGCGGGCGTCTCGGCGCCGAACAGTTGATCCTCCAGGTCTTGCTGCTCCTCCTTCGTAAGCGTTGCTGTCATGCAGCGCACAGTGCAGACCGAGCGAAACTGGAGGGCGCGTGCAGCGCTCGAGACAATCACGAGGGAATCCCAGCTTGATTCGCAGTCAAACTGTCGCGCCAAAACGGCTGCGGAAGGATGGAGGGAGGAGGAGGTTACAGGGACACACGGTACATAGTGCGTTTGTTTCGGGGGTCGTTTGGAGCTTTATCGGAGACATCATGTCGTACCGTTTTGTTTTAATGTCTTTGGTAGTTCGGGCATCCTCTTTTTGTCTGATCCACCCTTTTGCTTCGAACAGCTGTTTATTTTGACATTTGAAATTGTTGTTGGTCGATGCGTGCTGCATGAGCCCATGCCCCCCATATAATGCCCTTCGTTGTTGCGTTACCTTCAGGGGCGCCCCCGTGGCATTCCCAAGACCATGCTACTCGCCCAAGGTATCATCACTATTCTGGCTCTCTTTTGGACTTCCCCCTTCTCGTGACGAAAGGCCGCCCTCCATCCCTGTGCTCACGTAGATCCCATGAGCCCGTCAACTCTGGAATCGAAATCGGGCGCGCCGGGTGCCAGGCGCTGCCGCGGCAACCCCGAGAGGCCTGCAGCCGAGGGCCCGGTTTCGGGGGGGAGCGGGGGCAGGGGCGGAGAAGGTCGGGGGGGAGGAGAGGGAGGAGGAGGCCTAATGAGGGAGGTTAGGCTGAGGAGGTGTTAAGGAGAGGAGAGCTTGGAGGAACAACTCACCAAGGAGGACGTAGCGGGCGAGGGCGAGGGCAAGGAGGAGAAGGAGACGAAGATAGAAGAAGGACCCCTCGGACGATGAGGAGGTGAAGAAGGACAAGGGGCAGGGAGAGGAGGGTGCGATCCTTCCCTCATGCAAGCACCTTCCCCTCATTGTTCCCCCATCTACTGCGCCAAATCTCAACAAGGAGCCCTATTTATCGGCCATCGGCTCTTTCAGTTCAGTTCAGCATCGGCCATTGCACAGGCTTAGCAAAGGTTACTCAGACAAAACTCTTGCGATGGAGGTCAGCATTGCCCTCGAAACACACCTAGGCACAGGGCGCTGACTGCGTGCCGCAGGGTGGTAAACTGCACGTGCTCTTGCCAATGCGATCGGAAAGTATGGCAATGATCATCGCAACAAGAGGCCACCACCCGATTTCGCGACATAGCTCAAGCCGGGCGGTCAACACTACCTGTCAGGAAGGACCGTGCAACCCCCACCGAAGGTCAATGGCTCTTTTTTCTGCAGTGCCTTGAGGTTGCTCATTTTCACCAAACGCTTGGTGAGGCGGGTGGCTTCCTGATCGAGCTCTAGGAGACGTTTGACCATGGTCTGCACTGCGTGGTGGTCGGTGTCGAGCCTCCGATGGATTGTTTTGACGCACTTCTCGACGCCCTTGGACACGTTCTCTGCCAAGTCTTTCGCGTTCTGTGAGTTCACCCCTGAGACGCGCGCAGGCATGCTGGGCAGCGGCCGCGCGGAACTGATGACATGTCATAGCGAAGGTACCCCTCAAGGACGCAAAACCACTTCGACCTTCTTGGACCGACGGAAGAAGCAAGGAAGCAAGGGCAAACGCGAAACCACCGCCGCCGCTATGGAATATCAGTCAGCCACAGACCCTTGAAGGGGCGAGAATGCCAGGGCGCGCAGAGCCTTGAAACAGGATGGCTACTGACACTGCTGGCGAAGGCAATAATTCATAGGCCAGAGCGTTAAAAACCCTATGCGTATAACAGCTGCAGGGCAGCTGTGTGGGCCGAGGAATGAGGCAACATTCGCATACAGTGTTCTAGAGCGGGAACTCTCGCCACGGCAATGGGTCGACGATGTCAGCGGGCCCCCCCCCCCCCCCACACGGCAAGTTCCGCCGCTCTAGGAGGGGGCGGGAGACGTGGGCACAAGCACGTTCCCGCCATTCTTGCCGTTATTGGGATTGGGGGATAATGCAGCACGTGATCCTCCGACTCCTCTGGGGTCAAATGACAAGCGTGTGGGCCGCATCCTGCATTCTGGAAAGTGCAAGGACTTTCGCGTCCCGAGGGCGCGCAGCCCCGACGCGGGGCCATAACGTTCGAGATTTTGGAAAACCCAAGGACTGCATATCCCAACTAAAACCCAGACGCCACACAGCAACTGAACACGATTTATGGAGGGTGGGTGGCAAGTACGACTTCATGCGCTCGCACGAAACACGGTCACTTTCACAAATGGTGCCAGCGCGCGCGGCAAAGGCCGCTTGTGCACCGCCGGACGCACGAATGCACCTATGAGCCCGCGCCATCCCTAAGAGGGAGGACGCGCCCCCTCCCCCCCGCCCCAACCGCCCCCCCCCCCCCCCGCGCCCGCCGATGTTGGGACTGACATCGGGCGGATGTCGCTCAACAGAAGATATGCGCGTTTAGCCCCAAGGCCAGCGCGCGAGTCTGGTGTTTCAGCCCCCATCCCCCTATCGAACTGCGCTTTTCCAGCGCCGTCGCTAAGTTCGTCGTTTGGGCGGGGGCCGCGCGCAGACTCCAGTTGCTTGCGTGGGCTGCCCGCAGAGCGACGCGCGCGAAACGCGCGCGCAGTCGCGCGGGCAGCGGCCGAACCTTCATCGGCGAATCAAGCCGATCGCGCCATCGCGCATTGGACAACGCGCGGTCGCCTTGCGCGGCCATGCTCGCGGCGACTTCGCCGCTCGCATCAATCAGCGAAAGTTCCTTGACATGCGCCTAGATCCAGGCATGGACAGGCTGGGGCATGGCTCGCATCTAGCACGCGGGCGCGCTGGAGGGGGGGGGGGGGGCATTCTGGCGCTGGGCTAAGCGCCCCCCCCCCCCCCCCCCCCCCCACCCACACCACCACCCCCACCCACCCACCCACCCGCCACCGCCGCGGCCCCATCGCTGGCGCCAAGAACAGCTTGGTGCCCCCCGCTGAGCTTGCGCCTGGGTTGGCGAGCCAGCGCGGCCTGGCTCGCCCGCGCGCCAACCCCGCGTCGTGCAATCGCCGCTTCTGGCGCGGCGCCAGATTCGACCTCGCAGCCGTCGCGAAGTATTGTTTGCCATTGGTATCTGCTGAATTGGCGGTTGCGCCGCCAAGGCCATCGCGCGCCATCGCGCTATAGTTCGCGCCGCAATGCGGCCCCGCGCAGCTGGGGCACTCGCGCCAGCTGCTTTCGGCGTCCGCAGCGCGACGCTGCCCGCGCCGTCGGGCGCCCTATCCGACTTCGCGCGGGGAGGAGGGGGCGGCCAGCAAGGGGGTTGCCGCGCTCGCGTCGCTGATGGCTCCGCGCGCGATTCGTTCTTCAGGAGAGACCAGCGCGCCCATGGTGGGCTGGCGATGACTCCCAGGAGAGGGGCCAACTTCCCGCTGCGACCCGCATGGCTGTAGTTGACTGGCGGGAGTGCACTGTTAGAGTTGACGGTCGACGTCGACTGTTGATGTTGACGGTCTATCGAAGTTGACTGACCTAATTGACGTCTTGACGGGCCGAGTTGACTGCGCCTCTTGACGTCGTGACGGGCCTAGTTGACTGTCGACGTCGACTGTTGATGTTCGCACCCCCTAGTCGACTGCCCTCATTGACTGCGTGTGGTGCAGTTAATTGCACGCCGCGTCTTCGCCGCTGCGAGTTCCCCCCCCCCCGCCGCGCCACGCGCGCGCGCCCGAGCCGCGCTGGCCAGCGCGAGTTGGAACGTCGGCGGCTCGCTGGCGGGCCACGCTAGATCGCAACTGCACGCAATGCAATGATTTTGGTGCGACGGCCCATCTGGCGCGTTCAAGCCAACGCGGTCAACCGCTTCTGTTGGCATTGCGCGGTCAACCGCGCGCGTCGCGGGCAAGCCTCACTGGCCGACGCGCTGCATGTGCGCAGTGATTTCGGCGCCCGATTGGCCACCGCGAGCGGCTAGCGTCTGGTGTCATGGAAAACGCGCCTGGTGCTCAAGCGAGGGCAATGCTGCGGTCGGGACTCAACCCACGCGCGCGCTGTGCGCTGATCTAACCGATTGGCGCGCGATGGCACCGTGGCAGCTCGGATTGGGACGCGGCCGTTGCTGAATCAACTGCATTTCTGCCGCCCGCGCATCCGCCCTTCGCTTTGCGGGCGCCGCGCAGCCCGCCGCGGGCGCGCGCGCGGACGCAACCGACGTGCGCGCGATGGGCCGCCGCGGGCTTCAACGTGCAACCCCGCGCGCGTGCGCGCGAGCGCAGGAAGCAGATCGCGCGCGCGCGAGCGCGAGCGCGCGGGTAGGTTGGCGCGCGCGCGCGCCACGAGCGCGCGGGCAGGCGAGCGAGCGCGCGGGCTGGTCGTTGGTGCTCCGTGGCTAGTCACGCGAACGCTCGCTGGCTACAATTTAGGTTCGGGATTTGTCTTTGAGCGGGCAGTATCTTCTTCCGTTGCAAACCAATGAACGCGACGCGTGCCAATTGAGCGCGCATCGGGGCCGCGCGCGGTGCGGCATGGAGATGCAGCTTCAACGCGGTATGGGGTGGCGCTAACTCGAAAACCCAATGCTGAAAACCCAAATGTAGACATCCACCCTCTGTTCGGAAGAGTGAGCCATCCCAATGTGGAAATGCGACAACACGCCTGATGCACATGGGGAAGCGCCCGCGCCTCGTCGCAGCGCGTGCGGTTACTATGCAATTGTGGCGATGTTAACTCGAAAACCCAATGGCGAAAACCAAATGTAAACATTCATTCTCTGGTCGAAGGGGGATTTCATCTCTATGTGGAATGTCCGAAACTGAGTACACAATGGGAAGCGCGCGGCGGCGCAACGCACGCATGTTATACAATGGTGGGCTATGTTAACTCGAAAATCCAATGGCGAACACCCAATGTAAACATTCATTCCCTGATCGGAAGAGGGGGCCGCCAGAATGTGGAATGTCCAGATCTGAGTACACAATGGGAAGCGCGCGCGTTGGCGCCGCTGCGCAACGCATGCAGTTTGTATGCAATGGAGGCGATGTTTACTCGAAAACCTAATTGTGAGATCCCAATGTAAACATGCATTCTCTGATCGGAACAGGGAGCCAACTCAATGTGGAATCTACGAAACTGAATACACAATGTGAAGCATGCGCGCGCGCGGGCGCGGGCGCGCTCGCGGGCGAGTTCGCGCGCGCGCGATCGTGCGGGCGCCGCCGCGCAACGCATGCAATTTCTGCATGAATGGTGCGGCGTACAAGCACGTGACACGGAACCGTTGGAATGTCAATCGTGCCACCGAAGCACGGCGATCAGTTAAGGTTTGCTTGCTGGTGCAGAACCAACCGCGCGCGCAAGCGACGCGCGCGCGAGCGAATTGGCGTGCGCGAGGGCACGCTGCGGGCAACGCGCCAGCCATGCGGGTCACCCGAAATTGCTCGGTGACCGTTAATCGGCAGCTTGGGTTTCCACGGCAAAACATGTGCATCCTGTTGCGAGCGGCGCAGCGCACGGAACGAGCGCTTCCGCAACATGCGTTGCACAATCGCAGCACGTGCGGTTGATGGCGCTTTGAGTTGTTCCGCGCGTGCTCGCTACACGCGCGATTGCAACCGATCCGAGCGCGACGTTTGCCTTTTTTTGTTACGCGTGCGAACATCCGCGTGCCGCAATGTACCCCAGCGCGCGGCGCGACTGACCCACAGAAGTTAGGGGTGATTTTGGCAATGCGTAGCGGCGCGCCTTTCGCGATAACCATTGCGTTGGTGTTGGTTGACAGTCGCAAACCAACATGCCGACTAGCGGCCGCAACGGGCGCCAGCGGCTACGTGTCAATTGTGTACCACAGCGCTGTCCGAATAATCATTCGGGATATTTGCCAACAAACCAATGCGCGAACATGGCAGTCGCAATGCATTTGCACGCTATTGCATGCAGTTGGGTGGTTGTCGCCATCGCGAGCCACCCATCTTAACACTAGTTAGTTCAATAGTAACATTATGTTGTTGCGGTGCGCGCATGCCGCGCACCCCCCCCCCACCACCCAAAAAGCACTGCCATCGTGACCACGCCCGCCCGTGTGTCATTACACTGTTTGCTTTAAACCCTGGGAATTTCATTCGTCTCACGCCGTTCGGCACGAGTTGTCGAAATTGCACGTGGTGGAAAAAAAGCCTTGGCGCTGCATGGGTCGGGCAGCCGTTGCGCCAGCATTTATTATGCAAGCAATCGCCGCGCCCAAGCACGTCGACCCCAACGCGGGCTCACACTCAGACTTTGCCAGGCCCAAGGCCAACCATTTGCATCCAGACTCGTTCATGTGCAGACGTTCGCGCCGTGACCCATTCACGCCTCAAACGCCCGCGCAACTCGGCACGGCCACGTGCATCACCGCAAGAGGGCGATCGCAGGACGGACGAGCTGGGAGTGGGCGGGCGCGGAAAGCCGGGGTGCAAAAGGGGCGGGGGCGTGGGGGGGGTGGGGGGGGGGTGGGGTGGGGGGGGATTGAGGAAGAGGATCACGGAGAGAGGAGCTCGGAGGTGCACGGGACACGGAGGGCATACATAACCCGAGGGGCGCACTTGTCTTCGGAACCGCCACTCCCGCTCCCACCGGCCACCCCACCTTCCAGGGGCTTCGGCCCGACGAAAGCTTTAGGACCTGTATCCGACATGCTCGCTGCAACCATTGCCTGAGTTGATCGGAATTCATGGTTGCACCCAGGCCCAGGGACAGTGTGGGGATGGAGCAGCATACCACATCTGACATCCTCGTGTTGCAATCGGTATGGGAGCTGAGCTTGTGAGGATGAGTCTGAGCATGAGTGGTCTGATCGGCTTGAGTACGAGTAGGCATGATCAGTCGTGAGTCCCAAGTCGAGCGGACCCCAAGCATCAAGATCAGAGGCAGCAAGGAGAGATAGAAGGGGAATGACGGCAGGCGAGGGTGGAAGGACTGCTGCGAGGAGGGAACTGAAAACATGGAAGGACGGAGAACGCCGTGGCTCAAGATTTGTGGACCTCGTTTTTCCCAACCATCCTGTGGCGTTGGGTCCTCGTTTTGAAGAGACGGTGCCCCGCGTTCCCTCCTCCTCCTCCTCCCGCTGCCCCCTCCATCCTGCCATCATCATCATCATCACCATCATCATCATCATCAGCATCCCCCCCCACCCAGTACAGCGTTTCGTAGCCCCATAGGAGCTCCACCGAAGGCCCCAGTAATGCGTCACCCACACTCATTTCGGCACACCCCTCACACGTTTCGTGGCTCCATAGGGAGCTCCACCGAAGGCCCCAGTGCCCGCGCCCGCATGCGTCAGCCACACCCATTTCGGCACACCCCTCACACGTTTCGTGGCTCCATAGGGAGCTCCACCGAAGGCCCCCATGCCCGCGCCCGCATGCGTCACCCACACCCATTTCGGCACACCCCTCACACGTTTCGCGGCTCCATAGGGAGCTCCACCGAAGGCGCCAGTGCCCGCGCCCGCATGCGTCACCCACGCCATTTCGGCACACCCATCACACGCTTCGTGGCTCCATAGGGAGCTCCACCGAAGGCCCCAGTGCCCGCGCCCGCATGCGTCACCCACACCCATTTCTGCACACCCCTCACACGTTTCGTGGCTGCATAGGGAGCTCCACCGAAGGCCCCAGTGCCCGCGCAGGCATGCGTCACCCACACACATTTCGGCACACCCCTCACACGGTTCGTGGCTCCATAGGGAGCTCCACCGAAGGCCCCCATGCCCGCGCCCGCATGCGTCACCCACACCCATTTCGGCACACCCCTCACACGTTTCGTGGCTCCATATAGGGAGCTCCACCGAAGGCCCCAGTGCCCGCGCCCGCATGCGTCACCCACACCCATTTCGGCACACCCCTCACACGTTTCGTGGCTCCATAGGGAGCTCCACCGAAGGCCCCAGTGCCCGCGCCCGCATGCGTCACCCACACCCATTTCGGCACACCCCTCACACGTTTCGTGGCTCCATAGGGAGCTCCACCGAAGGCCCCAGTGCCCGCGCCCGCATGCGTCACCCACACCCATTTCGGCACACCCCTCACACGTTTCGTGGCTCCATAGGGAGCTCCACCGAAGGCCCCAGTGCCCGCGCCCGCATGCGTCCACACTCCATTTGGTCACTCACACGTTTCGTGGCTGCATAGGGAGCTCCACCGAAGCCCCAGTGCCCGCGCCGCACACCCATTTCGCACACCCCTCACCCGTGGCTCCACACCCATTTCGGCTCACACCTCGTGCCCGCGCCCGCAGGCGTCACCCACACCCATTCGGCACACCCTCACACGTTTCGTGGCCCATAGGGAGCTCCACCGAAGGCCCCAGTGCCCGCGCCCGCATGCGTCACCCACACCCATTTCGGCACACCCCTCACACGTTTCGTGGCTCCATAGGGAGCTCCACCGAAGGCCCCAGTGCCCGCGCCCGCATGCGTCATTTCGGCACACCACTCTCATAGGGAGCGAAGGCCCCAGTGCCCGCGCCCGCCCTCCCAGGCGCTCTCAGACGCTCCCAGGCGCTCTCCGGCCTCCGAAGGCTCCCAGGCGCTCCCGGCGCGCTCCGAAGCGCTCCCGAGCGCTCCCAGGCGCTCCCTGGCGCTCCCAGGCGCTCCCAAGCGCTCCCAGGCGCTTCCAGGCGCTCCCAAGCGCTTCCAGGCGCTCCCAGGCGCTCTCGGCGCGTTCCCAAGCGCTTCCAAGCGCTCCCAAGCGCTCCCAAGCGCTCCCAGGCCTCCCAGGCGCTTCCAAGCGCTCCCAGACGCTCCCAAGCGCTCCCAGGCGCTCCCAGGCGCTCCCAGGCGCTCCCAGGCGCTCCCAGGCGCTCCCAGGCGCTCCCAGGCGATCCCAGGCGACCCCGGCGCTTACAGGCGAAAGGTCTTTGGGTTTAGGGTGTTATATTCGTTGAGGATCAGAGAGGTTTATCATTGAAGCGCGAATCCCCAAAAGAGGGGGAGGGCAGCAGCAAAAGCTGCCAAGGCGACCCACTCGGGCTACATATCAGAGATGCCCTGTCTCTCGCAGACGGCGACGGTGATGCGCGGTGGGGTGGGCAGAAGCACAACGAGGTGCTTGGGAATTTAAGGTTTAGGGCTTCTCGGGCGCGCAGCGGCCGACAGTCCAGGCAATGCTGCCCCCCCTTCGGCAAGCTTGATTGGGGGGGCGGTTAGCCGACCCGAGCAAGCTTGGCGAAGGGAGCAGGAGTTGCAACATCTTCCCACCCCCGGCCGCATGGCCGGCGACCTCCCAAACTAAAGCCTTTTAGGGTTTAGGGCAGCTGGCCCCTAAATTCCAACATGGCTCCAAGCTGGCGCTCCCAGGCGCTCCCAGGCGCTCCCAGGCGCTCCCAGGCGCTCCCTGGCGCTCCCAGGCGATCCCAGGCGCTCTCAAGCGCCCCCAAACGCTCCCAGGCGCTCCCAGGCGCTCCCAAGCGCTCCCCGGCGCTCCCCGGCGTTCCCCGGCGCTCCCAGGCGCTCCCCGGCGCTCCCAGGCGCTCCCAAGCGCTCCCCGGCGCTCCCAAGCGCTCCCCGGCGCTCCCCAGCGCTCCCAAGCGCTCCCAAGCGCTCCCAGGCGCTCCCAGGCGCTCCCAGGCGCCCCCAAGCGCTCCCAAGCGCTCCCAGGCGCTCCCAAGCGCTCCCAGACACTCCCAAGCGCTCCCAAGCGCTCCCAAGTGCGCCAAGAAGCGCTTAGAGCGCCCCACACGTGTTTTTACGTGTCGGAGACATGTAGAGCGCGACCAGAGGACGAAAGGTCCCTGGGTTTAGGGTGTTATACTCTTCGAGGACCAAGGGAAAGTTTACCTTTGAATCGCGATTCCCAAGGCGCAGCCTACGGCTGCATGGGCGACCCACTCTGGCTACCTGCTGAAGTATCTCAGAGATGCCCTGTCTCTCGTAGACGGCGACGGTGATGCGCGGTGGGGTGGGCAGAAGCACAGCGAGGTGCTTGGGAATTTAGGGTTTAGGGTTTAGGGTTTAGGGCTCCTGCGCAGAACCATCCTATCCCCCCCTCCTCAGGAGGTAGGGGGGGATGGATGGATGCGTTCTGTCCCACCCCATCCACCCAGAGTCATTGCTTTTAGGGTTTAGGGATCTACCCCCCACGCTCTCCCCTATCAAGGGGGGAAGGAGTGCTGGCGTCAGCCTGAGTGAGTGATGTACGTCCCAGAAACACGCGTGAACCGTAACAAACAGGTCGGGTCGGGTCGAGCGCACTCGAGGGTTCGCCCGACTTCAACGTGCTTTGCATAGCATTGTGAGGTTTACATAGCAGAAATAAAGATCCCCATAGCAGGCTCGATGAAGGGGCGCGCCTGGGAGCACGCATGATCAGTTTATTATGTTTCTTGCATAGGATTGTAATGGTTTACGTAGCGGGACGTAGAGATCACCATAGCAGGCTCGATCCAGGGCCGCGCCTGGGAGGCCGCATGATCAATTTATAATATTTTCGGCATAGGATTGTGGAGGGGGCCGTGGAGATCCGCATAGCAGACTCGATGCAGGAAACATGCGTGATCAATTTATAGTATGTTTTGCATAAGATTGTTTGCGTAGCGGGACGTAAGGATCCCAATGGGAGGCTCGATCCAGGGGCGCGCCTGGGAGCAGGCATGATCATTTTATAATATTTTTTGCATGGGATTGTGGAGGGGGCCGTGAAGATCCGCATAGCAGGCTCGATCCAGGAGCGCGCGTGGAAACACGCGTGATCAGTTTATTGCATGTTTTGCATAGGATTGTTTGCATAGCGGGACGTGACGATCCCCATAGCAGGCTCGATCCAGGGGCGCGCCTGGGAGCACGCGTGATCAGTTTATAATATTTTTTCGCATAGGATTGCGGAGGGGGCCGTGAAGATCCGCATAGCAGGCTCGATCCAGGGGCGCGCGTGGAAACACGCGTGATCAGTTTAGTTTATGTTTTGCATAGGTTTGACATAGCAAACGTAAAGATCACCATAGCAGGCTCGATCCAGAAACGCGCTTGGGGAGAGCGCTGGGGGAGAGCTCTGGGGGGGAGCTCCGGGGGAGAGCCCCGGGGGAGAGCTCTGGGGGAGAGCTCTGGGAGAGAGCTCTGGGGGAGAGCTCTGGGGGAGAGCTCTGGGAGAGAGCTCTGGGGGAGAGCTCTTGGGGAGAGCTCTGGGGGAGAGCTCTGGGGGAGAGCTCTGGGGGAGAGCTCTGGGAGAAAGCTCTGGGGGAGAGCTCTGGGGGAGAGCTCTGGGAGAGAGCTCTGGGGGAGAGCTCTTGGGGAGAGCTCTGGGGGAGAGCTCTGGGGGAGAGCTCTGGGGGAGAGCTCTGGGGGAGAGCTCTGGGGGAGAGCTCTGGGGGAGAGCTCTGGGGGAGAGCTCTGGGGGAGAGCTCTGGGGGAGAGCTCTGGGGGAGAGCTCTGGGGGAGAGCTCTGGGGGAGAGCTCTGGGGGGAAGCTCTGGGGGAGAGCTCTGGGGGAGAGCTCTGGGGGGAGAGCTCTGGGGAGAGCTCTGGGGGAGAGCTCTGGGGGAGAGCTCTGGGGGAGAGCTCCGGGGGAGAGCTCCGGGGAAGGCCGAGCGGTATCCGCGAGCATCCGGCCGAGGGTTAGGGGTTATCATTTTGCAAGCGAAGCACCGCCTCGGGCCGGCAGGCCTATGGTCGCGGTGAGCTCGACTTGCAGCTCGCTCCCACTAGCAGATCCTTACAGGCGTGGCGGTGCGCGCCCCCAGGTCCGCGCCTGCAGTTTAGGGCTTCTCGGGTGCGCAGCGGCCGACATTCCAGGCAATGTTGCCCCCCCTTCGGCAAGCTTGATTGGGGGGGCGGTTAGCCGACCCGAGCAAGCTTGGCGAAGGGAGCAGGAGTTACAACATCTTCCCACCCCCGGCCGCACGGCCGGCGACCTCCCAAACTAAAGCCTTTTTGGGTTTAGGGCCGCTGGCCCTGAAATTCCCACATGGCTCCAAGCGCTCCCAAGCGTTCCCTGGCGCTCCCAGGCGCTCCCAGGCGCTCCCCGGCGCTCCCCGGCGCTCCTTGGTGCTCCCAAGCGCTCCCAGGCGCTCCCAGGCGCTCCCAAGCGCTCCCAGGCGCCCCCAGGCGCTGCCCAGCGCTCCCAGGCGCTCCCCGGCGCCCGCCGGCGCTCCCAGGAGCTCCCAAGCGCTCCCAGGCGCTCCCCGGCGCTTCCCGGCGCTCCCCAGCGCTGCCCAGCGCTCCCCGGCGCTCCCCGGCGCTCCCAGGCGCTCCCAGGCGCTCCCAGGCGCTCCCAAGCGCTCCCAGGCGCTCCCAAGCGCCCCCAGGCGCTCCCAGACGCTCCCAGGCGCTCCCAAGTGCGCCCAGAAGCGCTTAGAGCGCCCCACACGTGTTTTTACGTGTCGGAGACATGTAGAGCGCGACCCGAGGACGAAGGGTCCCCTGGGTTTAGGGTGTTATATTCTTCGAGAATCAAGGGAAAGTTTATCTTTGAATCGCGATTCCCAAGGGGCAGCCTACGGCTGCATGGGCGACCCACTCTGGCTACCTGCTGAAGTATCTCAGAGATGCCCTGTCTCTCGTAGACGGCGACGGTGATGCGCGGTGGGGTGGGCAGAAGCACAACGAGGTGCTTGGGAATTTAGGGTTTAGGGTTTAGGGTTTAGGGTTTAGGGTTTAGGGCCTGCATTGGCGCAAGCGCGCGCTGGCTGCGATCCCCCCCCCATCAAGGTTGTCGGGGGGGATCGCTGCCCACGCCGCGCGCGCCACGGTTAGTCGCACTCCCGCCCCAGACCACCCAGAGTGAAGCCTTTTAGGGTTTAGGGTTTCTCCCCCCAACCCCCCTATCCCGGGGGGCTGTCGAAGTGGCGCGCGCAGGCGATCGCCGACGCGGCCGTGGCACTGCGCATCCACGTGAGCACGCGCGCAGGGCGCGTGGCGTAGGCGGCGCTTCGTCTCGCTGTCCCGTCGAAGAGGCAGCCGTTGGCGATGGCGGCGTTGAGCTTCGCCGCTGGGCTGCCGCTGGCGCAGCATGCCCATGTGTTGTCGCTTTTGCTGTCGGCACTGGGTTGTGACACTGGGCTGTGAATTCTGGGGCGCGCGCGTGCGGCCGCGGCCGTAGCAATGCGCGCCGATGCGAGCACGCGCGCAGGGTGCATGGCGCTGGCGCGCCAGCTCGCCTCGTCGATGAAGCAGCCGTTTGCGCCTTCGGCGTGGAGCTTCGCCGTTGGGCTGCCGCTGGCGCAGCAGATCCACAGGGGTCTGGCATTTGCCGTCGGCATTGGAAAGCAGCACTGCAAGGGCGCTGGCGTGACAATACATTGGAAAGCAGCACTGCGAAGGCGCTGGCGCGGCAATCCCATGGCCCCCAGTGGGCCTCGAGCGAGTGGTTGCGCCGTCGGGCTCCTCGCTGACGGCGACGCGCACGGCAGTTACATTCGCCCGCGGCTTTGGGTTTCGCTTTTGGTGTCGCCCCCCCGCTGAAGCGATTGCAATCGTCGACGCAGCCGCCTTCGGCGCGAGCTTCGGGAAGGCGGGAGGAGGAGCGCAGAGGGGGTGGGCTATGGCACCCCTCACGCTCGATGCGCGGCGCATGGGCTGCGGCAGAACGTCCATGGCAGACCACGTCCATGGCAGACCCTCTGGAATGCCTCGGGGGGGCTCTCTGGGAGCGCTGGGGGAGCGCCTCGACCTTTCCCCAGGATGTAAGTACGTGGGAGCGTCTGGGAGCGCGACAGGACACGCAAAGTGCACCGTGAGTGCGAGCCGTGAATTGTCCGTTGGGCTTGACCGTTGGCCCGTCGCCCCCGCTGAAAGCGATTTTGCATTTGTCCGCCGCAGCCGGCCTCCGGCGCGACTTTCGCGTGGCTGGAGGGGCTAGAGCGCGTGGGGGTGGGTCTGGCACCCCCACGATACGATGCGCGCGCATGGCTGCGGCAGCACGTGCATGGCGGGGGAGCGCCGGGAAGTGCCGCAAGGGAGCGCTGCCGAGCGCTTGCGAATGCATGGAAACGCTTGGGAGCGTCATGGGACCGCTTGGACTGCTCAAACGCGCTTGGGAGCGCCAGGGAGCGCTTGGGAGCACTGTGGGAAGCTTGGGAGGCGCTGGCGCATGGGAACGACTGGGAGCGTTGGGAGCGTGTTGGTAGCTGCCGGGTGCGCATTGGGAAACGCGCCGGAGCGCGTGGGAGTGCTTGGGAG
>CAUYUJ010022288.1:80150-125575 GCA_963575745.1 Prorocentrum cordatum | reverse complement strand
TAATGTAATGTAATGTAATGTAATGTAATGTATGTAATGTATACAATGTATGTAATGTATGTATGTCTGCATGCATGTATGTATGTATGTATGTATGTATGTATGGATGGATGGATGGATGTATGGAATGATGTATGTATGTATGTATGTATGTATGTATGTATATATATATATTTGAAGGCGTACGCGTCCATGGGGGCCAACGCAAGGTACCCCTAACCTCCATGGTTGGACCGGGGCCCCGGGACCCCTCCAAGATGGCCCCCAGACGGTCTCAGAGGGTCCAAGATTGCCTTGGAGCCCGCCCAGACGGCCCCAGATGGCATCCAGACCGCCCGAGAGAGAGCTCAAGATGGCCGTAAGACGGCCCCAATAGGCCCCCAAGAGGCTCACAAGAGCCCCCCAAAAGCTTCCCAGGAGGCGAAACTGCTTCAACAACCATTGTGAAGTCAATGTTTTCCAAGATCTCGCCTCATCGCTTCCGAGGGGAGGGCCTCTGAGGCTTTAGGATGGTCCAACAACGGCCGTCGAGGAGCCCCAGGAAAGCCCAAGGCGGTTGACTGGAGCCTTCCGTAGCCACTTTGGCCCTTCAGTTTTCGGCCGACAGCCGTGGATGGCGGGCGAACCGCACCCCGCGCCCCGTGGGCCGCCCCCGCCCCGCCCACGCCCGGCCTGGCCGCCGCTTCCGGCGGACGTGGGTGCCCAGCCCGCCCAGCCGCAGGACAACCACCTGCTCCTCCCCAGACCTCCTCGCCTCGTGACAGAATCACGACGGGAGGCCTTGCGCTATTTTCGGCCTCCGGGGGCCCTCGCCGGGCCCCGGGGCTGTCAAGAAGCGGCTCAGGATGACAAGCTGGTCCCGGGGTGCGAAACCAAAATCACGACGTCGGAGGGGGGGGGGTCTGGGTCTTGGCCGCAGCGCGGGGCGACCGCCCCCACGGCGCACGCTCTTCTGGCGGCGAGGGCCTGCACTCGTGGCCCGCCGTGCAGGCGTCGGCGGCCGCGGCCTCCGCCGCCAGGCCGGGCCTCCCGCCAGACCACGCCGCCGCGCCGGCCCCACGGCGAGCTCAGGGGCGGCCAGGCGCATCCTGCGGCGCGCAGACGCCGCTGGCCGAGCTGGTGCGCCACCATAGCCTCCCTGAGGTCGACCGCGGACACGAACGCCGCGCCGACCAAGAAGTCACTACAATGACCATCGTGAATCTACCCTATTCATACCCACAGTGGATGTTGCAGTGGGATGTCAACGAGGAGGGCCTTGCGTACGACTTCTTCCATGTCCCCCACCAAAATCGCCGGACGAGGAACCGTGGCTTTGCGTTCATAAACTTCCTAACGCCAGAGGCTGCAGACATATTTATGTGGTCCTTCACCGGCCGCGAACTTTCCTCTCCCGCGGCTGAGAGCAAGGTGGTTACAGTCGTGCCCGCCAGGCTGCAGGGATTCGAGGCTAATGCAAGCCTCTATCCAGGGGGTGTTGTGCAGAATCCGCAGCTGCTGTTGCAGAGGCACCATCAGCGGCACCATCAGCAGCTTCGACAGCAGCAACAGCAGCAGCAGCAGCGGACCACTGTCAGCGGAAGCGGCAGCAGTAGAGACCGCCATGCGGCCGTTCCCGCTGCCATTGGCCACAGCGCTGGATCAAGCAGCTCTTCGAGCGACGTTCCCCTATTTCTCAGGCTATCTTTGTGAAAGCCAAGACTGGTGGGTTCGCACGGCATGATCCCGGTCGATTTTCTTTTGATTTCTCCCAGTGTATTTGGGACCGTTCAGCGTGGTGCTTCACGCGCTCTTCTGACCCCTTCCTCAATCTGGGAGTCCCAGATTGTGGGTCGAATTTTACTATGCTAGCCAACGCGATCTTGAGGTTTCCTTTTGGCCCTGTGACTGGCCTGTTTGGGCGTCTTGCGATTTCGCCATTTAGTGCTGCAGATAGCCAGTTCGCCTCCCGCGCTTCTGGCTTCCCGTATCCTGCTTCGCCGGCCGCCGCCCAATGGCTGTCTCCCTGCGGGCTCGTGGGTTCGATATGCAGATCGTGTAGTTGTATTTTGTCTCATGTTAGAGTTTCTACATATGGCGGCTGTGTGCTGTCAAGTGGCGCATGTCCATGGAGGAGAGATGTGTTCAAAGAAGCGCAGGTTCATTTGGATTTCGAATTTGTTGCAATGGCTCATGCGCTCGACGACGCCGCCTGGCATACGGCCACATTCTCATACGTTGCCTCGCTTAGCTGAATCTCCAGTGCCCACCGGGTCGTTCAAGTTCCAGCTCCCTGGCATTTGTTGCAGGTCTCACCTTCGTCCCCTCCGATTCTGACAGTTTCTCCATTAAAGAGGCTCAGGCTGCGAGGTAGTTTACCAGCGGATTGCGGCCACGGTGTTGCTTTAGATATTTGAAGACTTGGCATACCTATCTACCTATACGACCACCCTTCGGGTGATAAGGAGGTTGTGGGGGGGGTGGAGAGTGGGGGGGAGGGGAACCTACATCTGACTCAATCGATCTCACTATCGATCTCACTCAACGGGACACCACGGGACACCATCGGACACCACGGGACACCACGGGACACTTGTCGATCTCACTATCGATTTCACTATCGATCTCACTCAACGGGACACCACGGGACACCACGGGACACCACGGGACACCGCGGGACACCTCTCGATCTCAGTATCGATCTCAGTATCGATCTCACTATCGATCTCACTCAACGTGACACCACGGGACACCACGGGACACCACGGGACACCACGGGACACCACGGGACACCACGGGACACCTGTAGATCTCCCTATCGATCTCACTCAACGGGACACCACGGGACACCACGGGACACCTCGGGGCACCACATCGATCTCACTATCGATCTCAGTATCGATCTCACTACCGATCTCACTCAACGGGACACCACGGGACCACGGGGCACCTGTCGATCTCACTATCGATCTCACTATCGATCTGACTTTTTGGGACACCATGGGACACCACGGGACACCTCGGGACACCACATCGATCTCAGTATCGATCTCAGTATCTATTTCAGTATCGATCTCACTATCGATCTCACTATCGATCTCAATCCACGGCACACCACGGGACTCCACGGGACACCACGGGACACCACTGGAGACCGCGGGACACCGCGAGTCACCGCCGGACGGGCAGGATGGAGGGGGATAATCATTTGTCTTGACTTCGCCCTAGCAGCGGCGGACACTACGTGACACCACGGGACACCACGGGACACCGCTGGACACCGCGAGCCACCGCCGGACGGGCGGGAGGGAGGGGGAGAATCATTTGTCTTGACTTCGCCCTAGCAGCGGCGGACACCACGGGACACCACGGGACACCGGGACACCGCGAGCCACCGCCAGACGGGCGGGAGGGGAGAATCATGTGTTTTTACTTCGCCCTAGCAACGGCGGACACCACGGGACTCTACGGGACACCACGGAACACCGTGGGACACCGCGAGCGATCGCCGGACGGGCGGGAGGGGGAGAATCATTTGTCGTGACTTCGCCCTAGCAACGGCGGGTTCATTCCTCTCGCGCGCCCACGCAGCTTCGCCTCGCCCGCACACACGGCACGAACGAAACGAAACGATTTCCCGGTTGGGGGTCTCCGTTCCACTGCGATCTCACCCCCCAATCTCCGATACAGGTGCTCTTCTTCTTACTGCTCCCTCCGCTCCTTCCCGCCTTGCTAAGTTATGACTTCCTCGCACACGAATCACATGTTGCGTGTGTTCTTGGGCACGGTTTCTGGTCTTGACACTTTAGGCGGGGGCTCATATAATTTGGTGGAGTTGCCCTGGCGTTTGCATATCTAGCTGTCTGCGGTAAACCCCGACATCACGCCAGCGCAGCAGGAAACAGGTTGAGTGCAAAACCCATCTAAGCTTGCCTTTGGGCCAAGGGCAAGGGGAACGAGAGGGGCGCCCTCTTTCCCGCTAAGAAGTAGTTTCCGGAATGTGAGGCCCGCCATTTCGCGGCATGCCGGCCCGAAGGTTTTTCTTCGAGATGCGACCTCCGACAGTGTGTTGCGCATTGCAGTTTTTTGTTGAACACTGATGCTGCAAAACCATTTGCTTTTATATGTTTTCGGCTCACTCGATTTTAAATTCCTTACGATACCTAGAGTTTTTGAAGCAATTCGGCATGCGCGCGCGACGACGCTCGCGTGTGCACTTCGTCCCGTTGTTTGCAAGGGGTTCTTGCGACATCACGCGCGCAAGGGCATTCGAACGGTTTTGACTTGTGCGCGCGAGAGGCCCGTGTGGTCGCATTGTATGGACTTTTTGAAAACAAAGACAGTGATTTTCTCAGAAATCTGGAAGAGCGCGAGCGCAGGTTTTTTGGTGAGCATCTTTGTTGCGAAACCATAAGGTTTGATTTCTTTTCGTGACACTCGATTTTGAAATCCTTGCGGCACCAGAGGGTTTTCAAGGATGTCGGCATGCGCGCGACGATGCGCGTGTGTGCACTTCGTTTTTTGAAAGTATTTTTGTCAACTTATGATTTTTGATCCACGAGTGCGCGCATCATATTCTTGGCAAGGGATGAGGGGTGGGGCGGATAATGGCCTGCCTGGGATGGTACGGGTTCAGAGCTCGGCTGGACGATGGGACATAATCGTATGTATATCTATATGTATGTGTGTATATATATATATATAGAAATACGAGAAGGGGGCAGTTACTCCTGGGGGGGGGGCATCCCAATACTCTTTTAGATTAGAGTAGTGGTGCAAACTACGTGGTGCAATTTATGTTTTGTGCAATCGATGTTTTGTGCGGCGACGAGGCGGTAACGGGGCGGCGACGGCGACAACATAGCAGCCACATCGGCAATCAGGCCCAGGCGACGGGCGGCGACGGGGTGGCGACGGTGAGCAAGGAACCGCCAGACCGACCCCCCCTCCCAGACGACGGGCGGCGACGAGGCGGCGACGGGGCGGCGACGGCGAGCACGGAGTCGCTTGACTGACAACCCCCCCAGTTCCTCAGAACACAAGGAAGAAAGCCTAAGCGCAATCACTGGTTGGGGAATATTGCACCACCGCGTAGATTGCCCCACGTAGATCGCTTCACGTAGATAGCGCACCACATTTCGTGGACCACGTAGGTTGCACCACATATGTTGCATCACCCGTTGCACAGCAAAGACTGCACAACTTAGATTGCACCACCTACATGGCACAACGCAAACATGTAATTAACCACCTCGTTATTAACATATACCATATAAACATATACCCCCGTTCCTGAAAAGCGGCCCGCCCACCTCCGTGACATCGGGCCCCCTTTTTTAATACCCGCTCCCCGGCGCCTCCAAGGGGCCTCAAGACGCCCAAAAGGCTTCCAAAACGGCCCCAGGAGGCCCCCAAGATGGTCCAAGAGGGCCCCGAGACGGCCAACGATCATTCCAAGACGCCCAAGACCCAAGACGGCCCAAGAGCCTTCCAACACGCCCCAAGAGGCCTCTAAATGGCTTCCCAACAGGACAGTCAGAGAAACAAGTTGTGTGTGTGTGTTTTTTCCTATGGCATTGCACCGGCACCCTGTCGGTCGTCACAGGTGGCATGTTCTTGGAGCGTCCTGACTGTCGCGCCTCCAGTCTCTGCGGCTCCTGTACCCTGGACCTGTGGCACCATGAACCACCACGGCCCTGTGGCACCCGCTCCTTCTACCTGTACGATGGCACAGGGCTGCGCTTCGTCTCAGTGTCGCTCCCCTCGCTCTCCCGGATCCCTGACGCAGCTTGGTTGCAAGGCGCGTCACCTCTCGCCGCCAACTCGAGGCTGGTGTAAAATGAAGAGCCGTAGACGGCAGCACCAACCACAGCATTTTGCTTCGACCGGTCCTTCGCCACCGGGTTCATGGAGAAGGCGTTCCTTTGCAAGTACGTCGGCTTCGGCACCGCCTGTTTCCGAGGCTTTGCCTCCTCCTGCCCTCGTTCTGAGGCTGCGCCCCCCCTGTCCCCTCCCCATTTCTGGTTAATTCAAGCTTCGCGCGGCCCGCTTAGCTTCGACCGGAAGAGGTGCGCTCTCGACCCGCGGATCAAAAAGTGTTTCTTTTCTATTGTTTTTGACTGTTTCTTGGGTTCTCCATTGTCGTCTTCCCGACGCTGCAAGACGGCCGAAGAGGCCCCCGAGACGGCCCCAAGATGGTCTCGGAGGGTTCCAAGACGGCCAAAGAGGCTTCCAAGACGGCCCAGGAGGGCCTCAAGACAGCTCGAAGGAGGGGCCCAGACGGGGGATCCGACCTTGGGGGCCCTGCCTGGGCGCCGGGGGCTCTCAGAGACGGCCCCAGATCGCCAGAAATCGTGCTTCCAGACCGCGGTAACGACCATTGACGGCCCGAGATTACACGAGAATTAACCCCTGATTGTCCCACAGGCCTCCAGGACGCCCCAAGAGGCTTCCAAGATGCCTCCCAAGGAGCCCCAGGGGGCAAACATCACCGATTTTCTGTTGTTTTTTTTGAAGGTTTTCGAGTTCTCCCTTTTTCAGTTTCCCGACGCTCCACGACGGCCCAAGAGGCCCCAGTGTCCGCTCCAAAACAGCCCCATAGGCTTCGAAGACGGCCCCAAAACGACCTACGAGGGTCCCAAGACGGCGCCAGAGGCGCCCAAGACGGCCCCAAGACGGCCCCAGGAGGGGGCCAAGAGGGGTAACACGAAGTGAGAATCCGAGCCTTCCACCCCGAGAGGCTCTCATGAGGCTTCAAGAGGCCCCCAAGAATCTCCCCAGAGGGCCCAAAAGGCTCCAAGAGCCCTTCCACGAAGGCCCCAAGAGGCAAATCTTATTTTCTCTCTGTAAGTTATTTACGGATTTTCCAGTTTTCAGCCTTTTGGCACTCCGACGCTCCAAGACGGCCCAAGAGGCCTCCAAGACCGCTCTAAGATAGCCGACGAGGCCTCTAAGAGGGTCCCAGGACGGCCCATGAGGGCCCCACGACGGCTGCCAAGGCGCCCCCTGGGAGGCGGAAAAGTCGTTCCGACGTGCCGCGAAGCAGCGAACCATCCCGGGAGGCCCGCAACAACCCCAAGACGCTCCAAAACGGCTTCTTGACGGCCTGAAACGCCCCCAAAACGCTCCAAGAGGGTTTCAAGAGGCCCCCCGAGAGGGCCCCAAGAGGCAAACATAGACTTCCCATGTGTTTTTCAGTGTGTGTGTGTGTGTTTCGGTTCTCCCCTGCTCGGATTCCGAATGTTTCAGATGGCCCAGTGACCCCCCAAGACCGACCCAAGAGGGCCCCAGAGGCGCCCAAGGCGTTCCCCAGATGGTCCCAAGACAGCCCAGGGGTGCGCGCAAGACAGCCCAAGAGGCTTCCGCGAGAGGGCCCCAAGACAGCCCAACGCGGAGCCCCAGAGATGCAAACGAACCGATCATTCAAGCTTCCCGCCCCTAGACGCCCCTAGAAGACTCCAAGAGGCCCCCAAGGGAGCCCAACAGGCCCCCAAGAAGCCGCCAAGAGGACCACGAACAGACCCCCAGGGGCCCCCAAGAGGCTTCAGAGCTGCCTCCACGAGGCCCCCCCCCCAACGACCTCCCGCAGCACCCAGCAGCCTCTGGGAGGCTCCGCCGCACAACGCCGCAGGCCCCCCCAGAAGAAGGCCCTCCGGAGCTCTCCTGGCGTCCTCCAGTCAACTCCCTGGGCGGCAAAATGCCACACGGCTCCCCAAGGTCGGGGGGGTCGGGGAGCCACACCCCGGCCCGAGGACGACGAGGACAACGACGACGACGACGACGAGGACGACGACGACGAGGACGAGGACGAGGACGACGACGACGACGACGACGACGACGACGACGACGGCGACGACGACGACGACGACGGCGGCGGCGGCGGCGACGACGACGACGACGACGACCGACGAACCGACGGCAAGACGGCAAAAGAGGGCCCCAAGACGGCACCAGAGGCGCGCAAGACGGCCCGAGAGGGCCCCAAGACGACCACAAAGGGGGCCCAAGAGGGGTAACGCGAAGTGAAAATCAGAGCCTTCACCCCGAGAGGGTCTCAGGAGGCCCCGACAGGGCCCCAAGACGGCCCCAAGAGAGGCCCAAGAGGGGTCACAACACAAACCGAAAATCCGAGCCTTCCACCCCGAGAGGCTCTCCACGGGGCGAAAAACTGCGCCATACAGACCCCGGAAGATTTCTGGGGACCCATGCCGAGCGGATTTCGATGTCTGGGGTCGTCGGCGCCGCCGTCGTCGCCGCCCTCATCGTCGTCGTCGTCGTCGTCGTCGTCGTCGTCGTCGTCGTCGTCGTCGTCGTCGTCGTCGTCGTCGTCGTCGCCTGGGGGCGGGCTTGGAACCACGGCCACGGTGTGGCATGGGGGCCCCGGGCGGCCCAAGGGCTCCCGGGCGGGGCCTTGAGGATTCCTGGACGGCTCCACAGCCCGCCAGACCAGCTCGATGACGCCCCAGACGCCCCGCGAGCGCTCCAGGACGCGCCAAGATGGCTTCAAGAAGAGCCAGGAGCCCCCCAAGACGCCAAAGAGGGCTCCATGAGGCCCCCGCAGAGGGCCCCAAGAAGCCCAAATCGGTTCATGCCCAGAGGAATCTGTGCATTGTCAGCATCTACGACTTTCGTGTTTTCGCAGCGTCTTCGAAGGCCCAAGCGGCCCCCAAAACCGCCCCAAGGGGGCCCAAGAAGAGGCCCAGACGAGAGTCCCAAGACGGCCCAAGAGGCGTCCACGACGGCCCAAGAGGTGTCCAAGACGGCCACAAGAAGGCCCCAAGGGGGCTCCAAGATCACGTAAGAGAGCCCCTTAGACCGCCAGTGGGCCCCAAGAGGGCCCCCAGCAAGGGAACCGCAGAGATTCCTCAAGATACCCCGCAAAACTCTCTACTTAGGCCCAGCCTCTGGCTCACTTGGCCCAGGCTCTATTTGGGAGCTCCTCAGAGCCGGATTTGTGCCTTCTGGAGGCCTTCCAGAGCTTGTGGGGTGCCTCTTTGGGGCCCGCTGGCGGTTTCGGAGGCCATTCTGGGGCGCAGGGGATCGAATCGTGGGTTCGTGTTCCCCGCTGGCGCTCTCACGGATTGTCCTGGGGCTCGGGGTAGCGCTTCCGGAACCGTTGGGGAGGCTTCCAGTCAGATGGCCCAAAGTGGCCTCCATGACGTCGAGGAGGCTCCCCACAAGCCCCGTGAGGCCCTCAGGCGTGCGCTCCACATGCCCCCGATAGGAAAGTTTTGTTCATTCTCAATGTTGTTAAACGATTTCCGATGTTGTGCCTTATAAGTTTTGATCGCGCCGACCCTGGCTCCAGACACCCAAAAAAGGGCCAGCAGAGCCCCAGCAGAAGGGGGACCAAAGCCGACTCAAGAAGATCCCAACACGGCTCATGTCGGGCCTCAAGGCGCCTAGGGGAGTACCTTCGCGTTCAAGACAGCCCAAGAGTGCCCGCAGATGGCAAAAGATAGGCGTAAGGCGGTTCCAGTGTCGCGATTGGCCAAGATCTACCGAGATGGGCCCCAACATATCCCCCAAACAGTCGAGGAGCCAAAACGGCCCCAGGAGACCCCCACGAAGGCCCCTCGGGCATGCGTCCAGGAGGCCCCCCCAACCGGCATCCATACACCCCATTCATTCAGGAACACGTCGCTCCTGATCCTGCTTCATCCGTCCTCACCCTTACATGTTCCTGGCCTCTTCCCTTGATTCTCAGCAGATGAGATTTTTCAGAATATCAGTCGGTTTGCCAATCGAGCCTGGGCGTGTTTTGGTTGCTGATTGTTTAGGAGTGGGGATTTTTTCCCAACCATCCTGTGGTGTTGGGTTTTCGTTTTGAAGAGACTGCGCCCCGCGTTCTCCTCCTCCCGCCTCCTTCGTCCTCCCCCTCCCCCTCCTCCCTCCTCCTTGCGTTTCACCCATCCAGTACAGCGTTTCGTGGCCCCATAGGGAGCTCCACCGAAGGCCCCAGTGCCGCCGCCCGCATGCGCCACGCACACCCATTTCGGCACACCCCTCACACGTTTCGTGGCCCCACAGGGAGCTCCACCGAAGGCCCCAGTGGCTGCGTCCGCATGCGTCACGCACACCCATTTCGGCACACCCCTCACACGTTTCGTGGCCCCACAGGGAGCTCCACCGAAGGCCCCAGTGCCGCCGCCCGCATGTGTCACGCACACCCATTTCGGCACACCCCTCACACGTTTCGTGCCTCCACAGGGAGCTCCACCCGAAGGCCCCAGGGCCACCGCCCGCATGCGCCACGCACACCCATGTCGGCACACCCCTCACACGTTTCGTGGCCCCACAAGGAGCTCCACCCATGCGTCACGCACACCCGTGTCGGCACACCCCTCACACGCTTCGTGGCCCCAAAGGGAGCTCCACCGACGGCCCCAGTGCCACCCCCCGCATGCGTCACGCACACCCATGTCGGCACGCCCCTCACACGTGTCGTGGCCCCATAGGGAGCTCCACCGAAGGCCCCAGTGCCACCGTCCGCGTGCGTCACGCACACCCATTTCGGCACACCCCTCACACGTTTCGTGGCCCCACAGGGAGCTCCACCGAAGGCCCCAGTGCCGCCGCCCGCATGCGTCACGCACACCCATTTCGGCACACCCCTCACACGTTTCGTGGCCCTAGAGGGAGCTCCACCGAAGGTCCCAGTGGGACCGCCCGAAGGCGTCACGCACGCCCATTTCTGCACACTCCTCAACACGTTTTCGTGGCCCCATAGGCTTCACCGAAGGCCACAGTGCCACCGCCCGCATGCGCCACCTACGCTCATTCTGGCACACCCCTCACACGTTTCGTGGCCCCACAGGGAGCTCCTCCGAAGGAGCCATTGGCTGCGTTCGCATGCGCCCAGCGCCCCAATTTTTCTGCACACCCATCACATGTTTCGCGGCACCATGAGCTCCACCGAAGGCCCAAATGGCTGCGTTCGCATGCGCCCACCGCACCTATTCCAGCACACCTATCGCGCGTTTCGTGGCCCCGCAGGGAATTCCACCTTCGGCCCCAGTGGCTGGTTTCGCAAGCGCCCGCCGGACAAATTTTGGCACACCCCTCACACGTTTCGTGGCCCTATAGGGAGCTCCTCCGAATGCGGTGCATACCACGACGGTGCTCGCAACTATGGTTGGGTCCTTCGCCGGGCCAATTCAGTGGGCCGGTCGGTATGCTACTCGCGCACGGCCGTGTCAGCTTGCTGGGCCGTCTTGCAGGTGAGCTCCGCTAGCGGACGGACAGCTCTGCATGTTCTCAGCATCGGGTCGCTCTTGATCCTCTCATCCGTCGTCCTCTCTCATGTGTCCCTTGCCTCTTGTTCCCAACTATCCTGTGGTGTTAGGTCCTCGTTTTGAAGAGACAGCGCCCCTCGTCTCCTCCTCCTTCCTCCTCCCTCCTCCCCCTCCTCCCTCCTCCATCATCATCATCATCATCATCATCATCATCATCATCATCATCATCATCATCATCATCATCATCATCATCATCATCATCATCATCATCATCATCACCCGTTTCAGCACGCCCCTCACATGTTTCGTGGCCCCATACGGAGCTCCACCGAAGGCCCCAATGGGCCCGCCCACGTGCGTCACGCACCACCCAGTACAGCGCTTCGTGGCCCCATAGGGAGCTCCACCGAAGGTCCCAGTGGGACCGCCCGCATGCGTCACGCACCACCCAGTCCAGCGTTTCGTGGGCCCATAGGGAAGTCCACCGAAGGCCCCAATGACACCGTCAGCATGCGTCACGCACCACCCAGTACAGCTTTTCGTGGGCCCATAGGGAGCTCCACCGAAGGTCCCAGTGGGACGGCCCGCATGCGCCACGTACCACCCAGTACAGTGTTTCGTGGCCCCATAGGGAGCTCCACCGAAGGTCCCAGTAGGCCGCCCGCATGCGTCCCGCACCACCCAGCACAGCGTTTCGTGGCCCCATGAGGGAGCTTCACCGACGGCCCCAGTGCCACCGCCCGCATGCGTCACGCACCGCCCAGTACAGCGTTTCGTGGCCCCGTAAGGGGGCTCCACCGACGGCCCCAGTGCCACCGCCCGCATGCGTCACGCACCACCCAGTATAGCGTTTCGTGGCCCTATAGGTAGCTCCACCGAAGGTCCCAGTGGGACCGTCACCATGCGTCCCGCACCACCCAGCACAGCGTTTCGTGGCCCCATGAGGGAGCCCAACCGAAAGCCCCAGTGCCACCTCCCGCATGCGTCACGCACCACACAGCATAGCGTTTCGTTGCCCCATAAGGAGCCCCACCGACGGCCCCAGTGGGACCGCCCGCATGCGTCACGCACCACCCAGTGCCGCGTTTCGTGTCCCCATAGGGAGCTCCACCGACGGCTCCAGTGGGACCGCCCGCACGCGTCCCGTCCACCCAGTACAGCGTTTCGTGTCCCCATAGGGAGCCCCACCGAAGGTCCCAGTGGGACGGCCCGCATGCGTCTCGCACACCCAGTACAGCGTTTCGTGGCCCCATAGGGAGCTCCACCGAAGGTCCCAATGGGACCGCCCGCATGCGCCCCGCACACCCAGTACAGTGTTTCGTGGCCCCATACACAGCCGTGACAAAAGTTTCTTCAGTTTGCTATGATGAAGATCACTCCCATCCCTTTCAAGGTTCCTAACATGACATGATGCTGGGGTCATTCGGCGGAGTAGTTTCCGATCCCGGAGACGTTAATAACCCTGTTACCCCAAAACGGGATCGGAAACTACTCCGCGCCAAACCGTACAAAGTATCGAGCGGGATGCGATTGCGCGCGGAGTAGTTTTAGTAAAACTACTCCGAACTACTCCGCACGAGAGCGTCATTCCAAAAGGCAATTTGAAAGAAACTTTCGTCACGGCGATGTAGGGAGCACCACCGATTCGTGGCCCCATGAGGAGCTCCACCGACGGCCCCAATGGCAAAGCCCACATGCGTTTCTCCCACCCAGCACAACATTTTGTGGCCCATAGGGGGCTCCACCGAAGGCCCCAATGGCAACGTCCGCATGCATCTCCCCCTCCCACCCAGCACAACGTTTCGTGGCCCGTAGGGAGCCTCACCGAAGGCCCGAGTGGCAAAATCCGCATGCGTCTCCCCCACCCAGCACAACGTTTCGTGGTCCATGGGGAGATCCACCGCAGGTCCCACTGGGACCGTCTGCATGCGTCTCCCCCACCCAGCACAACGTTTCATGGCCCATAGGGAACTCCACCGAAGGCCCCAGTGGCAAAGTCCGCATGCGTCTCCCCCACCCAGTGCAGCGTTTCGTGGCCCATAGGGAGCTCCACCGAAGGCCACGGTGGCAAACTTCGCATGCGTCTCCCCCACCGAGTGCCGCGTTTCGTGGCCCCATAGGGAGCTCCACCGAGTACGATACCCATAATTGCGGTACTCACAACTACATGGTTGGGTCCTTGTGCCAGGCTATTTTTGATTTTCGGCAGCGGAGATTCTTCAGGACGTCTGTCGGTTTGCCACTCGTGTCTGGGCGTGTTTGGTTGACAGGCTGGGCTGCGGATCGTGCAATTTCGGAAGTTGTGCAGCGGGCCGTTCGGCATGGTACTCGCCGACGGGCGTGTCAGCTTGCTGGGCCGTCTTGCAGGTGAGTTCCGCATGCGGACAGCTCATTCGGTTATCTTTAGGACATCCCTTATATGTCCCTTGCCTCTTGCTTTGCTTCCCGGCCGCGGAGATTCTTCAGCGGGCCGTTCGGTATGCTACTTGCGCACAGGCGTGTCAGCTTGCTAGGCCTGTTTGCAGGTGAGCGCCGCTATCGGGCACTTCAGTATTTTGTCCGCATGGTATTGTCGCTGCTGATCCTCACTCACCCGTCCTCTCTCACCCCTTGCTTCTTCTATGAGTTCTCGGCAGCGGAAATTCTTCAGCGTGTCTTTCGGTTTGTGATTCGCGCCTGGGCGTGTTAGGTGCTACTCGCGGACGGGCGTGTCAGCTTGCTGGGCCGTCTTGCAGGTGTCGCACAGGAGAAAAGAAGGCGCAACACTTATATCTTTTCCCGCATATCGCCCCACAGTCTCGCTCGCCGTTCCCGCACATCGCCTGGCATTATCGCATACTCGTATTGGGCTGGCCTCCGGCCAGTGCCGCCGATCCGGGGGGGTGAGATTTGGGGACGTCTTGGAGGTTTCTGGAACTGTCTTCGGGGCATCTTGGGCGGTTCGAGCGGTGTTTCGGCGATTCGGGGCCCTCTTGCATTGTCTAGGGGGCCTCTGGGGCCTCTTTTGGCTTCCTCTTGGGCTGTCTTGGGCGGTCGGGGCTCTGGAAGTGGAGTTTTCTATACCCCCCTGTCCTCGGGTACCAAAAAACATCGGAAATGACGTCGGAAATATCCCCGTGTACCGAAAAACGTCGGAAATGACGTCGGAAATAGCGTAGCCCCTCGAACTCTGGGATCTTCAATTTTTTGATGATTTCGCTATTCGGCGTACCTTTGAGAGGAGAGGCCATCGAGGATAGATGGAGGCACCAAGATGACCACAAGACGCCAGCGAGACCTTTTCATGTCTGGCCTGGCGCCCAAGCTAGCTAGAACTTGAGCGCGCGCGAAGCGCGCGATGGTTCTAGTTTATATGTAAATATACATAGATGCACATACACACATAGCCATACATACATACATACATACATACATACATACATACGTACGTACGTACGTACGTACATACAGACAAACAAACGTAGGTGTACATTTACATATACATATGTAGATATTTGAAGGGAAGGGTTGGAGACATAGGAACATACAATTGGACTGGAGGATCGTGGCAGGAGAAGTAGTAGGAGTATGAGGAGAAAAAAGGGCTGGGACGAGGAGGAGAGAGATGGACAGAAAGAGAGAGAAAGAGAGAGAGAGAGAGAGAAAGCGAGATGCTCGCCCCCCCATCGTGAGGTGCGCTCGCGGGTGGACGGTCTGCACCACACGCGCCGGCAGGCGCCGCTGGGCTGGCGGGTCTCATGGGGGAATGAAGGGATGAGGATGGGAATCAAGCAGTGCTGCCATGCGGGCGCGCTCACGAGTCATAGATCTGATGGCGTTCCGCGAATACCGTGTGCTTCCACACACACACACGGTGCGTGTGGTGCGTGTGGGCGTGCGCCGTGTCTTGCTGTCAGCACGGCCTCCCCACCGTGGCCGCCCCCGGGAGCTCGGCGGTCCGGGAGCCGGCGGCGGCCGCCGCGCTCCTCGTCCATGGCTCCCCCGCGCCCAGGCCGGGCGCCGTTTGGGCCGGGTCGCCCAGGCGCCGGGACGTCCGCCTTCGGTCCCCCGCCTGCCGCCCTTCCACGCGCCCGCGCCGCGCCCCCCGCTCCAGGGAACCTGCCGAGGCCAGCGCAGGAGCAGCAGCCGGAGTCAGCTCCGAGCGGCCCACCAGCCGCCAGCTCAGCCGCGAGGCGGCCCGCCGGGCCCCGGGCAGCACGCGCGCCCGCCTCTGGCTGGCTCCCCCAGCTCCCGAGGAAGGCGGGGTCCGCGACGAAAGGGGGCAGTGCTTGGGCCTCCAGGGGCTTCCAGAGAGCCGAGGGGCTCAGTCAGCGCACGGCGTGGCCCGGGGGCCCCCAAGCGGTGCGGTGACCACGCCGCGTGGTGAGTCAGTGGGGATCTGGGGTTGCCGCGCGGTTTTGGGATTCGGGTCGTTCTCCGAGGACGTCTCGGGCGACTGTGGCCTCCAGGGTCTTCCGAGGCCACCGCGCAGCGAGGTGGTTGGGTATTCCGAGGCCACCGCGCGGTTTTGGGACGCCTCGCGCCACCGTGCCGTGCAGCAGAGGACCTGCCGTGGGGCGCTGGATGGGCGAACCCTCGGCGGGTTATACGCTGGCGGTGGGCTTCGCTCACCCGCAGGGTAGAAGAGCCCAGGGGCCTCTGCATGGAGAGCTCTGGGGCACCTGGGCGCCTCCATGATAGAGGTATTTGACATCCCTTCTGATTTTTATTGAAGTCCGCGGCCCCAGAAAGGTTCCGACCCCTCCCCGGGGGGAGGTGCTTCGTCCTGGATCCGCTTTTGACGGCCCTGGGCCCCAGTGAAGAATCCAAGAGGCCGAAACCGAGGACAAGCGCCGGTCGAAAACACCACATCGTCGGAGACTTGAGGTCTGGGATCCCGAAAGGCCGGGCCGCGCCCCGTGGCGCCCGCACGGGACCCCACCGAGCGCGCGCGGGCGGGCCCGCGCGGGCACGGCGGTGCTCCGCTGGGCCGCGCCGCCGCTCGGGAAGGCCCCGCGCGGGCGGCCTCGGCCCCGCCGCGCGGGCGCCGCCGAAGGCGAGGAGGGCCCGCGGAGGCCGAGCCGAGCCGCGCAGAGCGAGCGCCCAGCGGTTCCGCCTGCCGGTGGGGAGGGAACTCCCGGCGCGTGGCCCGGGACCTGGCGTCCGCCACCGAGGGCTGTTCACTGACTGAAGGGGCCACAGGACACACAAATAAAGACACAAATAAACATATCCCCCCTATTTTCCCACATTTCCTTGGTTTTTGTCTTCCCCCCCCCACTTCCCATGTTTTCCCCTATTTTCCTGGAAGTGGACGATTACTTGTGTCTGTGTGTCTTTTCTCCTCCTGACTGACGGCAGTGCTGCCAAGCTCGAGACCGTCGGACTGGCTCGCGTTGGGCAGAAGGACCGTCGTGGGCCCTCGCACTCGTGATCTTCTTCCACGCGGCTCGGGGCCGGATCCGCATCATAGCGGCCCCCGAGGTGGGCACCGTACCCGCTTCACACCGGCCAATCAGTTCATTATGTTCTCGCTGATGCCATTCCACGCGCATCATGCTCTCCCCGTCGACGTTTTCAAAGTGACTTTTCGCTGGCGTGACCTTTGGGTGCGGGCCCAGGTGGAGCCTCCCCATCGCTGAGCGCGACGCGGTAGCAGCAACGGCTTGCGCGCCCGCACTCGGCCGCCCCGCGGCCGAATGCGGGCGCACAAGCCAGAGGCCACTCTTGCCAAGGGTCGCTCCTGCGTGTATCAAACAGCATAAGGATAAACTTTTGGCGCTCCGCGCGGGTCTCTTGGGTCCGCGCTGGGTCCCCCTCCCTGGCGCGCGGAGCGCGCCAGGGGCCGCGCCGGCGGTGCAGCTGCGGGGGCCCATCGCGGATCCAAGAAGTCCGCGCGGAGCGCCAAAAGTTTATTTTTTCTGCCCTTTTTTCCTCTTCTAACGTAGCCGAGTCTAGCCCTCCTTCCCCTGGGCCTCCTCTTCGCCCCGAGGCGTGTCTGGACCGCCTCCCGTGGCCCGGTGGGGGCCCAGGGCGGCGGAGGGCGCCTCCAAACTCTTTCCGGCGTGGCTCTGGCGTGGCGCGAGCTGGGCCTGGTTCGGTAGTAAATCATGGGAGCCATGTGCACCCTCGTAATTTCGCCTTTAGCGTCGATTCGCGTCGATTCGTGTCTTGGAGTCGATGAGATAGCGCCGATGTAACGCCAGTTAGCGTCGACTAGCGTCGATTTAGCTTCGATGAACGTCGATTTAGCGTCGACGAGCGCCGATTCACAGGAGCCGACAAAATGGTGTGGGAGGCTCTCATGAGTTGCCGCCGAAGTCTGGGTACGGTAAGTTCATGCGGCGTTGCCGCGCTGGCGATGCCAGAAAAAGCGTTCAGGGTTGGATTCCGCGCGATGGAACGACGCGGTAACCCTGAGGGGCACAGTGGCGCCACACGGCCCGACGGAATTCAGCCTTGAATGATCGGGGCCGCGATCGGCTCAGGGTTGAATGATCGACGCGGTCCTCCTCCTCCTCCACCTCCTCCTCGTCCTCCTCCTCCTCCTCCTCTTTGCGCGCGCCGGCGCCGCACGAACCTACCGTACCCCGTGCGGCGGCCTGCGATTTGCCCCCCCCCCAAGAAGGGGGCGGTCGGTTTCGGCTATCCGCCGCTTCTGGCCCAATGAATACCCCAAGATTCGACGACGCGAAAAATACAACATCGTGAGACATTACGGTCTGGTCGTGCTTGTACAGCTCGTGTCTAGTGCCAGCAGCCGCCGCTCGGCCGCACGAGGCATTTCGCTTCATTCTCCTTCCGTCCGTCGTTTCCTTCGTTTTTATTCCTTCTCCTTCGTGGCTGGTGTGCAGCATGGTGGAGTCCTCATTCCTTCAGTGCGGAGCCCGGATGTTTTCATCATCGGCGCGTTGGTCGTTTTGAGGAAGGAAACATCATCGCGAAACATCACGACCAGTACCCCGGACCCCATTGTGCTGCGGCGCGCTTCGGGCGCTGGATCGATCTCGGATGGTCCTGGGGCCCGAGGCCGGGCTCGGAGGGACGCCAACAATGCACCACCACTGGGGCTGGTGGTGGTGGTGTACAGTCAACCCGTATCGTAAGGATGCGCGACAAGGATGCAAGGGTCTTGGAAGGCCACCTCGAAGCTTCCCGAGCGGGGCGCGGCCCACGACAGCGGCCAAGGACGGGCCGAGGAGGCAAGGGCTGCAAGGGGGCACCCTCGGGAAAGCCGCCCGTCCTTCCTGTGCGGGTGGGTCGTGCTGCTCGGCGCTCTCCTGCAGGCGACAGGCGCCCTGCGCGAACACATCGCGACGCCATAGGACCTCCGGGGAGGGGCCCCACGGCGGGCGCGTGCGTTCGCGCGCGGCCCGGGAGGCGCGCGGATCGCGCTCCCGCGGCGCGAGAGGGCGGCCCGCCTCGGGGGGCCTCCCCCGGCGCGGGCTGCCGGGCCGGGGGGCCCCGCGCCTGCCCCCCGCCGGCTGGCGCGGGCCCTCATGCCGCCGCCCCTTCCTGCTCCTGCTTCGGGCGCCTCCCGCCGTGCCGCCTCCCCTCCGCCGCCTCCCCGCCGCCTCTTCCCTCTTCCTCCTCTCGGCCCTCCCCCTCGCCCTCTTCTCCGTCCTGCCCCCCCCCCCCCCCCCAGCCTCGCCGTCTTCTTGCCCTTCCTTCGCCCTCGTCGTGGTCGCTGCCGCGGCTGTCGCGGCCGTCCTTGCCGTTGTCGTCCTCGTCGTCCTCCTCCGCCGCCTCCTCCTCGTGCAGCGCTCGTTGCTGGCCTGGCGCTTCTCCGCTGTGCGCTGCGGGGCAGCAGCGCGCCGCTGCGGTGAGTCGGAGTCGGGGCTCGCGGGTACAGTGCGTTCGCACTCGCTTGGCTGCTGCGGTGAAGCAGATCCCCTGCCTCCTCCGGGCTCCTCCTCGCTCCTCCTCGCTCCTCTTCGCCCCCTCCAGCTCCACCCCGCCCTCCCCAGCCGCCCCCCGTCATCGCTGCGGGTGCTGCCAGGTGGAGAAGGACACGTCGACGGCCACGCGCCGCCTGACGCACCTGATGGACGAGCTGAGCTACCTCGGGGTCGAGGCCCACAGCGGGGCGGCACGCTCTGCCTCCGCCCCCACTGGCGCTGTCCGAGGGCGGGGGCCTGCCGTCTGCAGCCGCACCGCCGCGCCCCGGGAGCGGCTCCACGCTCCGCCTGTCTGTTGCCTCTTCCATCTCTCCTCTTGTTGTTCCCTCCTCCCTCCTGCTCATTTGTCCTGCTCCTGCTGCTGCTCCTTCTCCTCCTGCCTCTCCTCCTGATGTTCCTTTCTCGCCCCACTCTCCTTTTGGACCTCCCGCACCTCTCTCCCTTGATGGGCACTGCACCTCAACCTCCTGGTGCTGCGCCTCCTTCCTCCTGCTCCTGCGCCTGCTGCTGCTCCCTCCCCCACCACCTCCTACCTCGCCCCTTCCCTTTCCTCATTACCCTCCTGCTCGTCCCCACTCTCCTGTCCCTTCCTCCTCCCCCTTCCTCGTTCTCCTCCTCATTTTCTCCCTTCCTTCTGCTGCTACCTCGTCGTCGTCGTCGCCCTCCTCCTCCTCCTCCTCCTCCTCCTCCTCCTCCTCCTCATGCCGCTCCTTCTTGAGGACTACCTAATGCTCGAGGATTACAGGATGCTGCGCCCCCTGCTCTGCCACCGCTGCTGGTTCCGCTGCGGCCGGCGCATTTGGTGACGTGGTCGAGCGGCATATAGCCGCGTTTTCTGCCAAGATGGGACAGTACATGGTCGACGAGTTCGCCTCCACGATGGACTCCGTGCGGACAGAGCTCAGCACCCAGATTCGACGAAAAGGTCGCCGCCCACGCCGCTAGGCTCGACCAACGAGCAGCCGAGCTGGCCCCGGTGGAGGCCAAGAGCGCGGAGCTGGAGGAGGAGCAGGCGGGGTCGCAGGCTGCACTCGAGGAGCTGCAGTCCACACCAGCGGCAGCTGAGGCGCAGGCCGCCGAGCCAATCAATCCAGCCCGAGTTGCGGACTGGATCTGGTCCGCGGATCCTGCACTCTTCGCCTTCTCGTGCGAAGCCCCTGCTGCCTCAGGAGAAGTCAACGCAGCCAGTGCACAGTGGCTGCACGCCGCAGAGGTCATGGAAGACCAGTTCACGCTCATCGCTGACATCCCGCAGAGGCGCTTCCTGTTGTAAGTTTTAAAGCTTCCAGGCCAGAAATGGTGAGGAAGCCTCTGGCGAAACGCCCGGCCCGCCCTTCCGACTGGCCTCGGGGTGCGACAGGGAGGAGTTATTTATAAGGAAAATGAGTGGAGGAGGAGGAGGAGGAGGAGGAGGAGGAGGAGGAGGGAGGGAGGGAGGGAGGGAGGGAGGGTGGGAGGGTGGGAGGGAGGGAGGGAGGGGGGGGGAGGAGGAGGAGGAGGAGAGGGAGGAGGAGGAGGTGGATGAGGAGGATCGAGGATGTGCTGCCCCTCCGCCCGCCAGGTAGGCAGCGCCCAGGACGACCTGCAGATGCTCGCGGACCTCACGGCGGGGCGCGAGCCCTTCTCGCCGGGCGGCCAGGCGGCCTCTCCCCGCAGCCCGCGCGGGGAGGGCCCTCGGATCCAGGCGTTGCAGCTCTTCTGCGCCCGGCGTGTCTTCGCTGGGCTTCGGGCCCTGGTGCCCTCACAGGTCGATGCGGCTCGAAGAGTGGCGCAGGCGGATTGGGTCTGGGGCTCCGACCGTGATTTTTCGAGATGCTGCGTTTTTTTTTTTTTTGCAGTGTCGGATCTGAGGAGAGACAGGCGGACGGCAAAGACAAGGAGTGAATCGGATCCAGAAATCTGACCCGCGCTGGGGCGAGACCGCCATTCTGAACGGCGCAGGTCGAGCGCCGATCCTGAGATGCGGCCAGCGGGAGCAGCATTCCTGAAGCACCGACGCGTTCCGACGGAATAAACGCATTGAAAGTCAATTGCGGCAGCCTTGTGTGCGATACTGTGCGCGAGATAGGCGGCCCCCGCACTGGACAGTATCAGGGAAAGAGAGAGAGAGAGAGAGAAAGAAAGAAAGAAAGAGAGAGATGAGAGTTTCAGGGGGTGGAGATCACGGGAAGGAAAACCACCCCGACCCCCCTAACTGGCGTTTCCTCAACGGCCCTGGGCGTTTCATAAACAGCCCTGTCCTGTTCGACTCCTTCTTTCCTCGGGTGTGTTTCCCAAACGGCTTCGTTTATCTGAGTGCTTATTGTGAGTTGTTGTTGCTGCTGCTGCTGCTCTTGTTGTTGTTGTTGTTGTTGTTGTTGTTGTTGTTGTTGTTGTTGTTGTTGTTGTTGTTGTTGTGGTTGTTGTTGTTGTTGCTGTTGTTGCTGTTGTTGTTGTTGTTGTTGTTGTTGACTCTCATTTCTGAAGAATAATTATTGTTGATCCCCTCCGTCCGGTGCACATTTTTTTTTTTCCGATTGAAGTGCCCTTCCCGGGGCTCGCGCCTTGTTTTTTATCAGGGAAAGTCTTGAGGGTCAAACTGTGTCGTTGGCTCCCGGTTTACAACAACAGCGGCTCCCGCCTGAGACTTCCTCACAATTTAGCCAGGACCTCTGCTCCCGCCCGAGACTTCCTCGCATTTCATTCAGGAATCGCGCTCTCGCTTGGGACATCCTTACAATTTATTCAGGAATCGCTCTCCCGGCGCTCTGGAGTCGCGCTCTCGCTGGAGAGTTGCTTGCAATTTACTATAGAGTAGCGCCCTTGCGTTGGACTTTCTTGCAATTTACTCAAGCGCCGTGCTCCCGACACCCAGGCACCCAGGAGTCGCGCTCACGCTTAGGATTCCCTCACAGATTACCTAGGAATCGGGATCTCGCTGCCCTTCGTGGCCCCGTTACAGCCCTTCGTGGCCCCCTCGCTTAGTTTCGTGGCCCCGTTGCAGCCCTTCGTGGCCCCCTCGCTGCCCTTCGTGGCCCCGTTGCAGCCCCTTGTGGCCTCCTCGCTGCCCTTCGTGGCCCCGTTGCAGCCCTTCGTGGCCCCCTCGCTTTGTTTCGTGGCCCCGTTGCAGCCCTTCGTGGCCCCCTCGCTGCCCTTCGTGGCCCCGTTGCAGCCCTTCGTGGCCCCGTTGCAGCCCTTCGTGGCCCCCTCGCTGCCCTTCGTGGCCCCGTTGCAGCTCATCGTGGCCCCCTCGCTGCCCTTCGTGGTCCCATATATGTATGCCCTTCGTGGCCCCCGCTTGTTCGCGCCCGTGGTTGCCCCATATGCATGCCCTTCGTGGCCCCGCTGTCGCCCTTCGTGGCCCCCTCGCTGCCCTTCGTGGCCCCGTTGCTGCCCTCAGTGGCCCCGTTCTTGCCCTCCGCGGCCCAATATACGTATGCCCTTCGTGGCCCCCGCTCGTTGGCGCCGGTTTTGGCCCTGTGTGCATGCCCTTCGTGGCCCCGCTGTCGCCGTGTGTGGCCCCCTCACTGTCCTACGTGGCCCAGTTGCTACCTTCAGTGGCTCCATCGTTGCCTTCTGTGGCCCCTCATTATCTGCCTTTCGTGGCCCCCGCTCGTTCGCGCTCTTTGTGGCCCCATACGCATTCCAATCGTGTCCCCGCTGTCGCCCTTCGTGGCCTACTTCGTGTCCTTCGTGGCCCTGCTGTCGTTCTCTCTTGCTTTCGCTCGTCGTCGTCGTCGCCGTCGTCGTCGTCGTCGTCGTCGTCGTCGTCGTCGTCGTCGCCGCCGTCGTCGTCGACGTCGTCGTCGTCGTCCTCGTCGTCGTCGGTCCCCTGTCCGTCCCTCTGGGGGTCGGGTCGACGGTCCGCGGCCGCCCCGCCGATCAGCGCTGCCGCTGGCCAGGCTGACGGTCCGCGGCCGCCCCGCCGCTCGCCGGCGCCCGGCCTGCAGGGAAGAAAGGTAAACCCCCCAAAAGGGGTTCGATCGAAGACGGAGAGGGCGGGTATCGAGGGTTTGGGAAATACGCGATATTGGGCACTCGAGCAGATAAGGGCGAACAGTCTTAAACTGATTGTTGTTGTTGTTGCTGTTGCTGTTGCTGTTGCTGTTGCTGCTGCTGCTGCTGCTGTTGTTGTTGTTGTTGTAGTTGTTGGTGTTGTTGTTGTTGTTGTTGTTGTTGTTGTTGTTGTTGTTGTTGTTGTTGTTGTTGTTGTAGTTCTCTCTAGGAGTAGATCCGGGCGTGGCCAGTGGTTCGCGCCGGGCGTGCTTTCGCCGGATTTTTGGGGCTCCTCACAGATCGAGCTGCCTCGGAAGGTGCCGCAGGAGGACGGCGTGGTGGGCTCTGGTCGTGAGTCTTCGGGATGTTGTATCGTTTTCGCAACGTCGGACCTTGGGTGGGGAGGGAGGGGGGAGGGGGGAAGAGGAGGAGGGGAGGGGGGGAAGGAGGGGAGGGGAAGGGGGGAGGGAGGGAGGGAGGGGGGAAGGAGTGGAGGGGGGAGGGAGGGGGAGGGGAAGGTGGGGGGAGGGAGGGAGGGGGGAAGGAGGGGTTCTCTTGCTCGACGACGGCTTGTCGCATGGCGTGCTCGGTTGGAGGGAGGGAGGGGGGGAGGAGGGGGGGGGGAGGGGGGGAGGGGAGGGGGTAGGGGGACCTTAGGTTGGGAGGGAGGGGGAGGGGGAGGGGGGGGGTTCTCCGAAGGTCCCCGCGCCCCGCCTCCCGCTGCTCCATCCCCCCTCGTCCTTTTCGTCAGCTCCACCTCCTACTCTTCTCCATGCCCTCCCTCTCCTCCTCCTCCGTCGTCCTCCTTATCCTCCTCGGCCTCCTCCCACATCCCTCCTCCCACATCCCTCCTCTTTCCTTTCCTCTTCCCTCCATTCGAGCCACCGCCCGCGCGAGGAGTTCTCCGCCATGGAGTCCGACGCGGCGTCCATCGGCGACATCAAGGGTTCCTTGGCCAAGATCTCCGCCGAGAAGAAGGCGCCGGGGCGTCGGCGCCTTCGTGTGCTGGTGTGTTCCTTCCCTTCGACCTTCGCCTTCGCTGGCAGCTTTTGTTGTTGTATGCTTTTTCCCCACATCCAAAGTGGGGTTCTTCCCCACATCCAAAGTGGGGTTCTTGTTTTCTCTGCACACCCCCGCGCAGGAGAGAGATCTCACTCACCCCCTCTTCTCCTCGCACTCATTCACACACACATCATCATCACTCGCACTCTCTCACACGCTCACGAACATCATCGTCATCATCGGTATCGGCATCATCCTCATTCAAACATCATCATCGCCACCACCACCCACAATCAATCATCATCCTCTTCACCACTCATCTTCACCACCACTCATCATCCTCATCCTCATCATCGTTGAGTAAAGTGTGAGGAAGTCTCAGGCGGGAGCCCCCTCCCTATGGGGCCCGCAGATCATGTTGGTAATCCGAGCGGGTCATCGGAACCCTGTAACTGTCGTCACTTTTGGGCTCCCCAGGCCTGAAAATGGAGGAAGTCTCAGGCGGGAGCCTCGTCTGTGAGTGAATTGGGAGGAAGTCTCAGGCGGGAGCTCCCTCCCTATGGGGCCCGCAGATTATGTTGGTAATCCGAGCGGGTCATCGGAACCCTGTAACTGTCGTCACTTTTGGGCTCCTCAAGCCTGAATATGGAGGAAGTCTCAGGCGGGAGCCTCGTCTGTGAGTGAATTCTGAGGAAGGCTCAAGCGGGAGCCCCCTCCCTATGGGGCCCGCAGATCATGTTGGTAATCCGAACGGGTCATCGGAACCCTGTAACTGTCGTCACTTTGGGGCTCGTCAAGCCTGAATTTGGAGGAAGTCTCTGGCGGGAGCCTCGTCTTTGAGTGAATTGTGAATAAGTCTCAGGCGGGAGCCATCGGAACCCTGTAACTGTCGTCACTTTTGGGCTCGTCAAGCCTGAATTTGGAGGAAGTCTCTGGCGGGAGCCTCGTCTTTGAGTGAATTGTGAAGAAGTCTCAGGCGGGAGCCCCCTCCCTATGGGGCCCGCAGATCATGTTGGTAATCCGAAGATCATGTTGGTAATCCGAGCGGGTCATCGGAACCCTGTAACTGTCGTCACTTTTGGGCTCCTCAAGCCTGAATGTGGAGGAAGTCTCAGGCGGGAGCCTCGTCTGTGAGTGAACTGCGAGGAAGTCTCAGGCGGGAGCCCCCTCCCTATGGGGCCCGCAGATCATGTTGGTAATCCGAGCGGGTCATCGGAACCCTGTAACTGTCGTCACTTTTGGGCTCGTCAAGCCTGAATTTGGAGGAAGTCACTGGCGGGAGCCTCGTCTTTGAGTGAATTGTGAAGAAGTCTCAGGCGGGAGCCCCCTCCCTATGGGGCCCGCAGATCATGTTGGTAATCCGAGCGGGTCATCGGAACCCTGTAACTGTCGTCACTTTTGGGCTCCTCAAGCCTGAATATGGAGGAAGTCTCAGGCGGGAGCCTCGTCTGTGAGTGAACTGCGAGGAAGTCTCAGGCGGGAGCCCCCTCCCTATGGGGCCCGCAGATCATGTTGGTAATCCGAGCAGGTCATCCAAAACCTGTAACTGTCGTCAATGTTGGGTTCTCGCGCTGCCAGAACGCAGTTCCCAGGCCACACTTTGGATGCAACAAGGAAGTTTTTGGGCTCCTCAGGTCGCCGAGGTGCTGCGACAGGGCGCCGAAGGCGCCGACGACGACGGCCAGGCCGAGGCGCGGGCGCGGAGCTTGCTGATGTTCAGGCCCAGCGAAAGGGAGTTCACATGGCAGAGCTCGGGGGCGCACAGCGTGCGCCGCTCGGGGTTCACCCTGACGCACGCGTCCTACCTGACCTCCACGCTGTCGCAGGGCCAGACGCTGCGCAAGGGCGTCACCATCGACTGCGCGAGAGACGAGGACGCTGGCCGCACGGGCATGTCGGACGAGCAGTGGTGGCTGCACCTCTACGTCATGTTCTCCCGCGCCACGTGCATGCGGAACATGCTGATCCTGCGGCCGCCGCCGCGAGAGTTCCTGGAGTGCGGGCCGCCGGCGTCCCTGCGGAAGGCGCTCCTGGAGTTCGACAAGAGAGCGGTTTTGTCCAGGGCGGAGGCGAAGCAGCTCGCGGCAGAGCTGGGCTTCGTGCTGCCTTCCGCCTGAGCGCGGCTGCGCCTCGCTCGAAGCCCGCGGGGTTGTCCCAACGGCTTGGTCTTGCGCGCCAACGGCTCGCGGGGTTGTCCCGACAGCCTGGCCCGCGGGGTTGTCCCAACGGCTGCGCGACGTGACCTGTAGAGAACGCGCCTGTGCTGGCCGTGGCGGCGACGGCGCCGAGGAACATCGACATGCGCGCTCATGCGACAGGAAGGGGAGGAGGTGGCGGGGCGCGGAACAAACAGGGGGGCGAGGATGGGGACAACGTAAGGAGTGGAAGGGGGGCCCGCGCCAAGGCGAGAGGAAATATACGCAGAAGAGACAGCCAGGACGCCTCGCCAACCACGAGGACGACGGTGATGGCTTTTTCCAGATTCGCCCAGAGGATTCTTATGTGGGGTTCTTCCGTCGGAGTAATTGTTTTCTCTGGACACCCCGCGCAGGAACAGGAACACACACACACACACTCACACTTACTCACATTCTCTCATCATCAACCTCATCAGCATCATCGATGATGCTCTCTCACATGCTTAGTCACTCACATACTCATCATCATCATCACTCGCACTCTCTCACACGCTCACGAACATCATCATCATCTTCATCATCGGCATCGGCATCATCCTCATTCAAACATCATCATCGCCACCACCACTCACGATCAATCATCATCCTCTTCACCACTCATCTTCACCACCACTCATCATCCTCATCCTCATCATCGTTGAGTAAATTGTGAGGAAGTCTCAGGCGGGAGCCCCCTCCCTATGGGGCCCGCAGATCATGTTGGTAATCCGAGCGGGTCATCGGAATCCTGTAACTGTCGTCACTTTTGAGCTCCCCAGGCCTGAAAATGGAGGAAGTCTCAGGCGGGAGCCTCGTCTGTGAGTGAATTGGGAGGAAGTCTCAGGCGGGAGCTCCCTCCCTATGGGGCCCGCAGATCATGTTGGTAATCCGAGCGGGTCATCGGAACCCTGTAACTGTCGTCACTTTTGGGCTCCTCAAGCCTGAATTTGGAGGAAGTCTCAGGCGGGAGCCTCGTCTGTGAGTGAATTCTGAGGAAGGCTCAGGCGGGAGCCCCTCCCTATGGGGCCCGCAGATCATGTTGGTAATCCGAGCGGGTCATCGGAACCCTGTAACTGTCGTCACTTTTGGGCTCCTCAAGCCTGAATTTGGAGGAAGTCTCAGGCGGGAGCCTCGTCTGTGAGTGAATTCTGAGGAAGTCTCAGGCGGGAGCCCCCTCCCTATGGGGCCCGCAGATCATGTTGGTAATCCGAGCGGGTCATCGGAACCTTGTAACTGTCGTCACTTTTGGGCTCGTCAAGCCTGAATTTGGAGGAAGTCTCAGGCGGGAGCCTCGTCTCTGAGTGAATTGTGAGGAAGTCTCAGGCGGGAGCTCCCTCCCTATGGGGCCCGCAGATCATGTTGGTAATCCGAGCGGGTCATCGGAACCCTGTAACCTGTCGTCACTTTTGGGCTCCTCAAGCCTGAATTTGGAGGAAGTCTCAGGCGGGAGCCTCGTCTGTGAGTGAACTGCGAGGAAGTCTCAGGCGGGAGATCGAGGCGCGGGCGCGGAGCTTGCTGATGTTCAGGCCCAGCGAAAGGGAATTCACATGGCAGAGCTCGGGGGCGCACAGCGTGCGCCGCTCGGGGTTCACCCTGACGCACGCGTCCTACCTGACCTCCACGCTGTCGCAGGGCCAGACGCTGCGCAAGGGCGTCACCATCGACTGCGCGAGAGACGAGGACGCTGGCCGCACGGGCATGTCGGACGAGCAGTGGTGGCTGCACCTCTACGTCATGTTCTCCCGCGCCACGTGCATGCGGAACATGCTGATCCTGCGGCCGCCGCCGCGAGAGTTCCTGGAGTGCGGGCCGCCGGCGTCCCTGCGGAAGGCGCTCTGGAGTTCGACAAGAGAGCGGTTTTGTCCAGGGCGGAGGCGAAGCAGCTCGCGGCAGAGCTGGGCTTCGTGCTGCCTTCCGCCTGAGCGCGGCTGCGCCTCGCTCGAAGCCCGCGGGGTTGTCCCAACGGCTTGGTCTTGCGCGCCAACGGCTCGCGGGGTTGTCCCGACAGCCTGGCCCGCGGGGTTGTCCCAACGGCTGCGCGACGTGACCAGTAGAGAACGCGCCTGTGCTGGCCGTGGCGGCGACGGCGCCGAGGAACATCGACATGCGCGCTCGTGCAACAGGAAGGGGAGGAGGTGGCGGGGCGCGGAACAAACAGGGGGGCGAGGATGGGGACAACGTAAGGAGTGGAAGGGGGTTCCCGCGTCAAGGCGAGAGGAACTATACGCAGAAGAGACAGCCAGGACGCCCCACCAACCACGAGGACGACGGTGATGGTTTTTTCCAGATTCGCCCAGAGGATTCTTATGTGGGGTTCTTCCGTCGGAGTAATTTGTTGTGTGTGTGTGTGTGTGCGTGTGTGCGCGCGTGCGCGCGCGCGCGCGTGTGTGTGTGTGTGTGTGTGTGTGTGTGTGTGTGTGTGTGTGTGTGTGTGTGTGTGTGGGGCGGGTGGGCGGCCATTGCCTGGGTCTTCTCGAGAATATTGCATCAGCGGAGTATCAGATGGGACCAGAGTGTTACGTTGCACGAAGCGTCAGGGGTTTGTGCGAACGGTTCAGAATCCTGGCGCCCTTGCGCCGCACCCGCAGCACCTTAGATGGTGGTCTTTCTCTGGAGTGTCTTGTCTTATCTTGTCCGGTCTGGCCTGGTCTGGTCTGGTCTGGTCTTGTCTAGTCTTGCCTGGTCTTGTCTTGCCATGTCATGCCATGTCTTGTCTTGTCTTGTCTTGTCTTTCGGCGGCGAGCGACGGGGGGAAGTGAAAAGGAGGAGGCCTTCCCAGAAGGCGACGGGACTTCTCAGAAGCCCTCCAGCCTTCCGAGAGGTTTTTTTTTATGTCTTCGGGGAAGGCTTCGAAAACTTCTCAGAAGGCCCGAGGCCTTCCGAGCCTTCTGAGAAGGCCCGCCCCTTCTCACTTCCCCCTGGGGGCCTCCGCCGCCTCCAACTCCTACGAACTCTCCTTCTCCTCCCTCTCCTCTTTTCACCTTCCTTTTTCATCCACCCCCTGCTTCTCCTCCTCTTTTTCCTCCTCATCCTCCTCTTCTCGGAGGGCACCAACTATACACCGACACCGATCCTGGCCCAGGATCACCCTGGGCCCAGGATCGGTGTATATGCCTTCTTGCGCAAGGCAGGAGGGCGTATACACCGATCCTGGGCCCAGGGTGATCCTGGCCAGGATCGGTGTTGGTGTATAGTTGGTGCCTTCCTATCTTCATCCTTCCTCTGCAACCCACCCTTCTCTGTCCCCCATTTCCTTCCCCCTCTTCTCCCTCCCCCTCATCCCCCTCCTCCTTCCTCCCCCCCTTTCTCATTACCCTCCTACTCCTCCCCACTCTCCTGTCCTCCCCCTGGCCCCGTCAAAGCTCCTTTGGGCCTAAGCCCATTCTGACGGGGTCACCAGAGACTCCTCGCCACCTCCGCAGGGTGCTTGCGGGGCAGCCCCAAGCCGCCAGGTCCTGCAGCGGCTGTTCGGCGCGCTGGCGAGGTGTGAGGAGTGGAGATGGGCTGCGGCACAACGGCAGGAGCAGCACTGCCAACCAGGCAGCCTTGCCGTTGTCTAAGTGCTCGAAATGCGGACGCTCGGAGTAACACCACATCCTGGAAGCCTGCCAGTGCAAGTGCCACGGCGGCCGAGTCTTGAAGCTCCACAAGCCGACAGGCACGGGCGATATCAGCAGCAGCGCCACTTGGAACCAGTTTGCCCACGAGAAGGGGCAACATGAAGCAAACATATGGAGACGCAACCAGACATTACAAAGATGCGCGTGGTGCTCACCCAGATGATTGCCGACACGGAGGACCTGGGCGCCAAGCAGGCTCTCATGGTCCCATATTAGGCCCTGATATCTAAGCGGACTTCGCTGGCAGAGATCTCAGCCGAGGAAGCTCTGCAGCGGGCGTCGGATATTTGGATGCGAGTATGCGACATGATCAGGCACAGGGCCAAGTTCTAAGACTTCGAGAGCAACTTGCACGCGATGAGAAGAAGGAATGAACTACGTATTGCCAAACATCTGGCAGCAGCTGAATGTCAAAAAATAGAGGCCGCCAGGCGCCTGGTACGAGCATTCGGAGTGATCGCCGACCAGACCAGCCTTCATCAGGATCGGGCACGCGTGATGGGGAGTCCGCCACGACGAGTTCTTTTCGCACGTACCGACGAGTATGATTGTGAGGAGGCGGAGAAGGATCATATTCTACAGTTCGCGATGCCCTCCAAGGGGGGCGAAGTGGAACGCTGGAAACCTTATGGCCGAGCTGCCAAAACATATGGAAGCGATAACGGCCAAGAAGCGGAAAAGGTGCAGATGGAGATACTCGGCATCCGAACCGCCGGCGGCTCCACCTGCGACGTGTCCATCGACGGGTTCGGCGACGGCATCTGCGGGGGTCCCTAGTCCAGGGGAGCTGGAACAGGAGGCGCAGAAAGTCTTGGAGAGGAAATTCGCGGAGATGGCCGAGGAGCGCGCCGCCGAGGCCGCCTCCGATGGCGACGGGGCTGTGAAGCCCCACCCCAAGCAGCTCAAAGACCGCAGCTGCTGCGAGGGGTATTTTCTGCGGCAGCGCCACGCAGTGGGGCCCAACTGCCGAGCAGTGGGTCGAGAATTCTACTCTTCGAGGTAAGTGCCACGGCTACGCGTTTCAGGCGGCGCATCTACGCTTGGACGAGCTTGCAGGAACGCAGCGCCAGTTGCGTGGATTGGGATTCAACATGTGTGTCAGCGCTGCGACACCTTCGAGACCTTCGACGGAAGGCGCACATGAGCTCGGGGGGAGTGTGCTGGAGCTCGAAGTCAACGCCAGAAAGCCATCTTTTGTGGGCTTGCAGAACCAGTCTGGGTCTTTGCAGCCACCTCTGGACCTTCTTTGGGCAGAGGGGCATTCAGTGTCCATGATTTGACCCCTATGGTCTGGCACATGAAGGGCTGCAGTATCATTCTCATCCGAACTTGCGTCGGCCACGGGTCGTCCGCGCGTTCGTGCGCTGACGCCCGAAAACCCAGCAACGTCCATGGCTTCCTGAAGTCGGCGCAGTGCCCCTGGATCCTAGAGGGCAATTTCAACGTTTCACTTTCGGACTTTGGCGGTCAGGGTGGCCGACGGCTTTTGCCGCCGTGGCCCGTGACCAGAGTCGGGCTCCGCTTGCGCGAAGCAGGGGTCCAACACTTCGATCACCGACTTCGCTGTGCTCAGCCCGCGCGCTGTTCCTCGCTGCGTGGGCGTAGATGTCGCGGTCAGCGTTCTGTGAACACCTCGCCTTGGCCAGGTCATTACGCCCCAGGGGTCGGCGACGTTTCGCCGGGCGCGGCAGCGGCTCGCGCCGCGCCCGTTCGTGCGCCCCCTGGGGCCCGAGGAGGCGCCTATCCCCGATAGTGAGAGACGAGGGGAAATCGGAGAAAGGAGCGAGCTCTGCAAAGGTAGGCCCCAGCGGGCCCAGTGTCGCCAGCTTGACTGACAGATCGGGAATGCCAGGGTAAGCTTGGCGACTCGATGACCCAGAGGTGGGGGGATCTCAAACCTCGCGGCTGGGGGCGCATGCTTGTCGGTTTCGACTTGCCCAGCGAGGGCCCACTGGTGCGCGCGGACCAGAGCGCCGACGTCGCCATAGGCCGCGCAGAGGATGCGCCGCCGGTGTATGGTGGCCATTCGCCAGCGGAGATGGTATCCGCCGAATCCATCCCCGCGGCGATCGGCGCCAGGTCTACGAGCGAGCTCTGGCAGCAGATTGTTGACGCCAGCAATTCAAGTTAAGGCGCCCCGCCAGATTACATGAAGCAGCTCGTCTGTTGCTAGGTCGCCTCGCAGCAGGCGGACGCGTTGGGGGTCCAATGTGCCGCGCTCGTGGACGACTTGGAGCGTTCTCGCTGCCCCGTCCGCGATATCGCAATGAGAGGCCGACCGACGTTCCCAGGGCGTGGGGGAGCTTGTCAATGCAATTGGACCAGAAGCATTCTTCGCGGGCCCCGCCGACCTAGACCTGCAGATCAACGTGCCGAATGGGGGCCCGCGCCGCTGCGGCGCTTTGCGACTGCGACGCGCTCTTGGAGTGTCAGAATGGAATGCGACAGAAGTTGTGGCCGTTATTATCAGTTGCAGGCAGTTGGTGTATGAGGCCAGTTGGGCGCAAGGAATCGACGACGGCAGCTCTTCGCGGATCTCTGTGGGAGCAGCGACTGTCGGGCGTCAGCTCGCTCGACCGCCCGGCGATCCAGCGCGCGATGGGGCGCGCGCGAGCGGGGGCAAATTGGGACCTGAGGGGGGGTGTCAAGGCCAGCAGTCGGGATTGCGCGAAACGGCATAGCACGACGTGTGATAGCATGCATGGCGCGCTGCATCGGCCAGCGTGAATGCAGGGGCGCCGACCGGCGCCATTTGTCGGCGACCTGCGGGGCAAGGCCGAGCAGGGCCCAACCAATATCTAGACGGTTGAGGACTTCGATCGCGCGCTACAGGGGGAGCCGGATGGAGGGCGCAGCCCAGGCGAGATTGCGATGACTGGTGCTGGGGGGCTCCCCGCGGAGGGCCGCCAGGCATTGGTTGGCGTGTTTAATAGTTGCAAGGCGCAACCTGGCTGGCCGTGGCAGGGCGTGCTTGCCCTGGTTATGCCGCTACAGCCAGCGCGGAAGAGGCGATCGAGCATTGGCGCTCGTAGCATCGTTCTACAGATGCTGCGAGCAGGCGGCAGATTCGTGAATGGGTGAGGGGCATGCAGCAGAAGTGCGGAGCCGCGGTGGCAGGCAGCTCCCGCGTGCGAGGAGCGCTTGCACGCGTGATCTCAGGCGAAGTCGGCCGTGGGCTGGACATCTCGCGCGGGTCGGGTCTTGTGGGGGTCGAAAGATGCTGCGATTATGTGGGCCACTGTGGAGTGGGGAAGGCCGCCGCGAAATATGGATCCCCATCGCGTATCCTTGTTGCGGCGCTCTCCGCGCGCGCGACGGCGAGAATCCGCCGGCGAAGCAATTCCTTCAGCGACCCTATTCGCGCCGCGCGGTTCTGGAAGGTCTTGCTGGCGAGCTTCCTGACCCGCTCGTTTCTGCCGCCCGTGGCGTCTTCCTGGAGCTCAAGGCGCAGCCTCTTGTTATGGTGGACATGTCGGTTATCTTCGCCAGCTGCCCCAAGCTGACCAATAACGTCATCGACGAGCACCTTGCGCTACGGGTGCCCATCGCCAAGGAAGCCGAAGGCAGAGACTTGGGCATCGGCCGCGGGGATAGCGCAACGACGCGACAGAGCTCTCGCCTGAGGCGCGGGCGAGGAGCCTCAGGACGATTTGGGCGCAGTGCCTGGAAGATGCAGCCTCTTGCCATCAGAAGAAAGAAGCAGTTCGCCAGGCAGGGGCCCGTCGCCTCGACGATTTATATGCGTCGCGTATATGGTGCTTTCCACTCCGAGATCTCGAAGACCATGCAGCCATGCACTATGGCACTTCGGAGACCTTGGCTAGGGAGGTGCGCGACGGCGCCGCTCGACCTCGAAGGTGGTGGCCCAAGGGTCACCATCCTTAAGCTACAGCTGCAGTCCGATCTGTGGGCCGAGCGACCTGATGTTCGCGGCGGAATCTATGTGGCGCGACCCAAGATGCGACGGCGATTTCCAGATGCAACACCCCGGCATCATTGGCAGCAGAAGCGCGGGGCAATCGGCCGCGTGACTCTTTGCCCTTTGGGAACGTGGATGGGATCGCCTCGCGGCGGACACTTGGGCAGTCGCGGAAGGTGGTGCGCGGGCGTTCACTGACCCCGAGCAGGCCAGCGACCCCGCCGCCTTGGCCGACGTCGTGATGCAAGACGTTGAATTTAATTAGTGGGGGAAAGCGGCAAAGCGCCGCAACGGGGCGGGATGTAAATGCGGAGCAGACAATGCTGACCCACGACGGCGAGTCAGACCCTGAGTCGGCCGAGGGCGTCGCGCCGAGCATGGTGCTTTATTGGCAGCTGCTTGCGCGGGCGCTTGGACTGAACGGCGTAAGAGCGAGGTTGGACGACGCGGGGGAAGTTGCCCTGTGGCCAAGAAGAAAAGGACTACCATCGGATTGGGGGCCAGTGCCAGGCTCGGGATTACATGCCCGCTTTCGTGAAACCAGACTACTCACAATGGCGAGCTGGTCAGCGAAAAGATTGTGCGTCATGCTTGTGGCTCAGAGGTGCCGCGCCGAGGAAATGGGCGTGCCCCGAACCGTGCGACGCGGCCGACAGCGAGACTGACGTGGGTGAGTGCATTGGCGCGTTGACTTTGCTCGCCGAGCCAGGGCCCGCTCGCCACCTACGGCAACGGCAGTGGGGGTGAAAGCTCGTGAGACATTTGATATGTGAGGCGTGGTTGGTCCCGGGTCAGGCTAGGAGTCGATCGGCGCGGCGAGTGCAGTGTCTGCGCAGGCACGCGAGGACCTCTTCCAGGACCCCGACAGAGCCGCGATCGAGCGGATGTCTGGACTTTTTACAGCTGTTCAATAGGAACCTCTGGACTACTGCAATGTTGTGCCAGAGCTGGCACCTTTGCTTCCGGCCGGAAGGGGGAGCGTCACGCCTGGTCTGCCAATGAAATTTTAATTCAGGTTTGTGGGAAATGATCGGTACTGGGCTGGCGAGTTGGACCATGACCAGTGAAGGTTTCACAGCGTAAAATCCAGCTCTCATGCGAGCAAACTTTCCGACACGATCTCCAAAACTTGCTTGGGCTTACAAGTCTGGTGGTGATGACTTTGTGGGCTACGCTGCAGCTGTCCTCGGCATCTCTCAGGCGTGGTTGGACTGCTGCGACAGGATTCGTGCCGCAGCTGTTCCATGTCGCGATCGGATTTGCCTTCCACGAGGGGCGCATTCAAAAGGATAACTTCTGAACAAGCAGACCTTCGCCAACCGCGAGTTGATGAGACAGCTGAGGCGTCAGAAGAAGCACCGCAGCTGACGCCTATCCCTGGCTGGGCCTGGAGAGAAAAGCACGACCCGCCGAAGGGCGCGAAGCTGGCCCGATAGTCGACGGCGCGGGCTAGCCGACCGCGGCGTGGAATCTTGATCGGAGGGCAGTACTCGCACCGCTGGCACCTGGTGCTGTACAATGCAACGGAAAGTGGCAGTGTGCGTTGTGCGCGGCCCGTGCCAATCCTGGACGGAGTGTTTGAGCATCCCGCTGATATGTGCAATGGTTTGCCCACTTCACCGACAGCGTTCTACTACATGACAAGAAGGTTACATACAGTACTTGGGATGAATTCTTATAGCAATGCTTATCCCTCGGACAGCGCATCGACGTCGAGTAGGGGGACTTACCGCAAGACTTGGCCTGTGGCCAGCCCCCGTTCAGGTTGCTGGTTATTTTGGGATGCTTGCAGGGGTGGGGGATTCGCGTTCCCGCCATTGTGCGAGAGCGGGGGGAGGGCCCTTCCCGCGATGCCCTCCCCCCATTCAGGGACTGCCAGAGTGAGTGGGGCATTATTCAACATCGAGCTGGCAGGCCCCGCCACAGGGTCCCCTCAGGCTAATCGTTTTTTTTGGTTGGGCCTGGTCGGCCTAGCCCTGGAGAGTCTCATGCGCTGGGCCATCCTGGGCGGGGTCATCATCGCGCTGGACTGGGTCACCCTGGACGGGGTCAGTCTGGTGCTGGATTGGGTCATCCTCGGCGGGGACATCACGGTGCTGGGCTGGGTCATCCTTGATTTAGTCAGCCTCTTGCTGGACTGGGTCACGCTTGGCGCGGACGGCCGCGTGCTGGACTTGGTCTTCCTCGACTGGGTCACCCGTGTGTTGGACAGGTCATTTTTCACTTGGTCAGCCACGTGGTGGATTGGGTCATCCTTCCGCCTCTTTGCTGGACTGGGGTCGCCCTCCACGTGGGCAACATCGTGCTGGACTGGGGCACCCTTGAATCTGTCAGCCAGTTACTGGAGTGGGCCACCCTCGTGTGGGTCAGCCTCGTGTTGGACTGTCCAGGCCCGAGCTGGGCCGTGGACCGTGCGCGGCCCGCCGCCCGTACCGACAGCGTCGGGGCCCCCGTCCCGCGCCCTCCTCTTCACTCCCCCCCCTCCTCCTCCCCCCCCCTTCTCCCCCTCCTCTCCTTCCCCCTCACCCCCCTCGAGGTGGAACATCGGCTGGTGATGTGCACTAAGAACCTCCACGCCCTGCTTGCTCATCACTTTTTTGGGTGACGAGGCCAGAGTCGCCACTCACCAAGCAGCGTTCCCGCCGGTGATGGAGACCTGCCCGTGCCCTGACTGACGGCAGTGATTATCCCCTTCCCCTTCATCTCCTTCCCTCTCCCCTCCCTCCCTCCCTCCCTCCCTCCCCCTTCCTCCCTCCTTCCTCCCTCCCCCTCCCGCGGCGGCGGCGAGGCCCAGCAGGCGCGCCTGCAACACAACATCGAGAAGCAGCGCCAGACGGAGCAGGACCGCAGCCTCATGGTGGCGGCCATCGAGGCCTGGGCCGCCTGCGAGGGCGCAGGAAGAGCAGGCCAAGGTTGACATGTGGCGATGATGTTGGTGATGGTGATGCTGCTACTGCTGATGATGATGATGCTGATGATGGCGACGACGATGCTGCTGATGATGATGGGACGGCGGCGATGATGATGATGATGATGATGATGATGATGATGATGATGATGATGATCATGATCATGATCATGATGATGATGATGATGATGATGATGATGATGATGATGATGGTGATGGTGATGATGATGTCGACGACGACGATGATGACGGCGATGCTGATGATAATGGTGATGATGCTGCTGATGATGATGGTGATGGTGGCAACAATGAGGCTGACGACGACGATGCTGATGATGATGACGACGATTAGGTTAAGGATGAGGATGGGAATGATGCTGATGATGAGAATGATGATGAATATGATGCTGGTGATAATGCTGATGCTGCTGATGATGATGCTGCTGCTGATGCTGATGATGATGCTGCTGGTGATGATGGCGACGCGAATGATCATGATGACGACGTTGTTGTTGATGCTGATGATGGTGATGCTGATGATGCTGCTGCAGATGATACTGACGATGATGATCATGATAATGATGCTGATGATGATGCTGCTGCTGGTGATGATGGCGACGCGAATGATCATGATGACGATGTTGTTGATGATGACGATGATGATGGTGGTGGTGGTGCTGATGGTTCTGATGATGATGCTGATGATGATGATGATGATGACGATGCTGATGATGATGACGATACTGATGATGCTGATGCTGATGATGATGATGATGATGATGATGATGATGATGTTGATGATGTTGATGATGATGATGATGATTATTATGCTGCTGCTGCTGCTGATGATGATGATGATGATGAGAATGATGATGAATCTGGTGCTGGTGATGATGCTGCTGATGATGATGCTGCTGATGCTGATGATGATGCTGCTGGTGATGATAGCGACGATAATGATCATGATGACGATGTTAATGAAGATGCTGATGCTGATGATGATGCTGATGATGGTGATGATGGTGATGCTGATGACGACGACTGTGATGATGATGCTGATGAGAATGCAGATGGTGCTGATGATGACGATGGCAATGCCGATGATGATGATGATGATGCTGCTGATGCTGATGCTGATGCTGATTCGGATGCTGATGCTGATGCTGATGCTGATGATGGTGGTGATGGTGATTGCTATCATGATGGCGATGATGCTGATGCTGATGCTGATGCTGCTGCTGACGACGATGATGCTGATGATGATGGATGTGAGGAGGAGGTGGATGCGCAGGATGCTGATGATGCTGATGACCATGATGCTGATGATGATGATGACGATGATGATGACGACGATGATGATGATGATGATGATGATGATGATGTTGATGATGATCAGGATGATGAACATGCTGCTGATGATGATGCTGATGCTGATGATGATGCTGATGATGATGCTGCTGTTGATGAATCTGAGGATGATGATGATAGTGATGATGATGATGATGATGATGATGATGATGATGATGATGATGCTGATGATGATGATGATGATGATGATGATGATGCTGATCATGCTGCTGATGATGACGACGACGATGATGATGATGATGCTGATGATGATGATGATGAGGATGCTGATGATGGTGATTCTAATGGTGATAATGCTGCTGTTGATGCTGATGATGATGATGCTGATTATGATGATGCTGATGAGGATGCTGATGCTGATGCTGATGCTGATGATGATGCTGATGCTGATGATGGTGATGATGATGATGATGATGATGATGATGATGATGATGATGATGATGATGATGATGTGTGGTGGGTGGTGACCGTTGGTGTGGTGGTGTAGGTGATCGTGATATGATGTTGATGTGTAGATGTAGGATGATGCTGATGATGATGATGATGATGATGATGATGATGAGGATGATGATGATGATGATGAGATGATGATGATGATGATGATGATGATGATGAGATGATGATGATGAGATGATGAGAGGACGAAGATGATGATGATGAATGATGGAGGAGAGGAGGAGGAGGGAGGAGGAGGGGGAGGGAGGAGGGAGGAGGAGGAGGAGGAGGAGGAGAGAGGATGCAGGAGGAGGAGGAGGAGGAGGAGGAGGAGAGGAGGAGGAGGAGGAGGAGGAAGAAGGAAGAAGAAGAAGAAAAACGAAGAAGAAGAAGAAGAAGAAGAAGAAGGAAGGAGGAGGAGGAGGAGGAGGAGGAGAGGGAGGAGGAGGAGGAGGAGGAGAGGAGGAGGAGGAAGAGAGAGGCGAGGAAAGGTGGAGGAGGAGGAAGGAGGAGGAGGGGGAGGAGGAGGCCGGCGAGGAGGAGGAGGAGGAGGGTAGAGGAGGAGGAAGGAGGAGGAGGAGAGGTGGAAGAGGAAGGAGGAGGGGAGGCGGGGAGGAGGAGGAGGAGGAGGAGGAGGAGGAGGAGGAGATGAGGAGGAGGAAGAGGAGGAGGAGGAGGAGGTAGAGAAGGAGGAGGAGGAGGAGGGCGAGGAGGAGGAGGAGGAGGAATAGGTGGTGGAGAGGAGGATGCAGGAGGAGGATGAGGAGGAGGAGGATGAGGAGGATAATGAGGAGATGAAAAGCAGGAAGCGGAGGAGGAGGAGGAGGAGGAGGAGGAGGAGGAGGAGGCGAGGAGGAGGAGGAGGAGGAGCAGTAGGATGAGAGTTAGCAGCAGCTGCGGCAGCAGCAGCAGCAGCGTCAGTTGTGTTTGAGGCACCAGGGACGACAACAGCAGCAGTTGGCAGAAACGGGCGCGTGAGGTGCTCAGGGACATGCTGTTCTCCCGCTTCTCTGGGATTCAAACGACGTCTCTGTGCCGTCGATTATACGTAGTGCGTTTTTCATTGGAAACGTTAGCAACGGCGCTGACTCCACTGAGGAAGGCTCCAGCGGACGTTTGAAGTTGTTCACTCTGTCTGTCCCGCTCAACCCTCCCGTTTTGACCACCCCCGACTCTCATCTGCAACTGCACGGGCCTGTCATCGTACGTCTACATGGGTATGTCGAGGCCCAGCCTGTCGCGAACTCGGGCAGAGAACCCCTCCCGACGGCCCCACAGGCTCGGCGATAACTCTCCCCCACGGCCCCTCCAGATTCCTCTGCCCGCGCTCGAGGTGGCCCGACAGCACCTCGAGCTCGCAGGAAGAGGCGCACCGACCGAGCCCCGCCAGGGTGTGCAGGCTTCACCGACGACGGCTCGCAGTGACGGGGAGGAGCGCGTGACTGCCAGGGGCGAGGGCGGCGCCCCGAGCCGCGCACGGGGCGGGCCTGGCCCGCCGAGCGCAGGCCGAGCGCAGCAAGCTCAGCCAGCTGCGCGCCGAGCGGATGAAGCTGTGCGAGGCCGCCCCCCCGCGCCGCGCCGCGCGGCCCCGGCCGGGCCCAGCGTGCGCTGGCCTCTGCACGCTTCGGGGCGGAGTGGGGCAACGTCGGGGTGGTGGGGGCGAGCTCGAGCTTCGAGGCTCGAGGTCTTCGGGGGTCTTCGTGGGCTCCCTGCGGCTGCCCGGCCTCGGGGGTGCTCTCCAGCGCGGCGCCTCGCCGAGAGCGCCCCCTGGGGGTGCCCAGATTGGCCCCGAGCGGCCGCTGGAGAGCCGAGATGTGACCCGAAACGAAACCCAGGGGGCAACGTTAGGGGGGGGAAGGCTCAGCCTCCTCCTCCTCCTCCTCCTCGCTCCTCCTCCTCGGTCCTCCTCCTCAGTCCTCCTCCTCCTCCTCGGTCCTCCTCCTCAGTCCTCCTCCTCCTCCTCCTCCTCTCCTCCTCCTCCTCCTCCTCCTCCTCCTCCTCGGTCAGGGGGGGACGCATCGGCCCCCGGTCGCCCATTCATCGCCGATGGGAGCCCGACAGCCCCACACCGACCAGGAGCGCGCGGACTCGCCATCGGGGGCCTATCGTCGAGCTGTCGGCGACGCATCGTCGATTCCAAGTCGACGTTGCCCCCCTGAGCCGGTCCCCCCCCGTCGTTCCCCCTTCACAACGGCCGATGCAGGGCGGTTATGCAGAATGACCCCGTCCTCGAGGGATCGGTGGGCCGACGTCGCGCCCTCGGCGGAGCCTCCTCCTCCCGCTTCCGCTCCCCCCCTTCCTCCCCGTCTTTCTCCTCCCCCCTTCCTCCCTGCTCCCCCTTCCTCCTGCCCCCCTCCTTCCTCCTTCCTCCTCCTTCCTCCTTCCTCCTTCCTCCTGCCCTTCTTCCTCCCCCCCTTCTTCCTGCTCCCTTCTCCCGCTCCTCTTGTTGTTGCTCCTCCTCCTCTTAGCCGCCTGCGGGCTGGGCGGACCCAGCGGCACTACAACAGGGGCTTCCTGCAGCAGTCCTGGTCTCCTCCTCCTCCTCCCTCCCTCCCTCCTCTCTTCCCTCCCTCTCTCCTCCCTCCCTCCCCATTTCTCCCCCATGCTCCCTCCCCCTCCCCCCTCTACGATTACACAATATGAATGCTACTATGCCATGCCATGCCATGTCATGCTACGCGTTGATCTTCAACACCATGCTATGCCATGTAATACTATGCCATGCTGCGACATCCGACTGTGCGAATAGAGAAGATCTCTACGCCATGCTAAAGGATGGGAATGAGGGGTAGGACATTAGATGTGACGCGAGCGCACCTAGCTCGCCTCCCTCCCCTCCCCTCCCCCCTTCCCACCCTCCCCCCCTTAATCCCCTTTCCCCCCCCCATCCCTGCTCCTCCTGCTCCTGCTGCCGCCTCCTCTCTCCTCCCACAGCGCTGGCCTCCCCCCCCCACCTGAGGAGAGACTGGTGCTGGAGAGGGAGATGGCGCAGATCGCGCAGAAGCACTGGGAGGCCCCAGCGCCCTGCAGCCTGCCGCTCTCGCGAGACGCTCGTCGTCGTCGTCGTCGTCGTCGTCGTCGTCGCCGACGATGTCGTCGCCCGTTGCTCGTCGGGGCTTTTGGAGAATTCGGCGGGTTTCGTCGGTTTCCGAAGGACTAACCTTCGTTTCGGAAGGTTTGGAAGCGCCATGGGAGGGAGGGAGAGGGGGAGGGGCAGAGGGGGAGCGGGACGGGGGCAGGCCGAGTGGGGATTGAGCGTCATGGGAGGGGGAGGTTAGAGGGGTAGGGGGGCGGAGAAGGAGGAGAGGGGGGAGGGAGAGTGGGGAGAGGGGGAGGGAGAGGGGGGAGAGGGGAGGCAGAGGGGGCGGAGAAGGGGGAGGGCGAGGGGGGAGAAGGGAGGGAGAGGGGGGAGAGGGGGAGGGAGGGGGGGGGCAGGGGGGAGGGAGAGGGGGCGGAGAGGTGGGGAGGGAGAGGGGGGAGAGCTTCGGGGCTCGTGCCAGGAAGTAGCGCTGAACCCTTCGGGGCTCGTGCTCGCAGTCACGTGGCGCTGAACCCTTCGGGGCTCGTGCCACCCTTCGGGGCTCGTGCTGTGGGCGTGAACCCCACTAGCGCTGAACCCTTCGGGGCTCGTGCTATTATTTCTACTGTGGGCGCTGAACCCTTCGGGGCTCGTGCTCGCAGTCACGTGGCGCTGAACCCTTCGGGGCTCGTGCCACTAGCGCTGAACCCTTCGGGGCTCGTGCTATTATTTCTACTGTGGGCGCTGAACCCCTCGGGGCTCGTGCTCGCAGTCACCTGGCGCTGAACCCTTCGGGGCTCGTGCCACTAGCGCTGAACCCTTCGGGGCTCGTGTTGCTTCAACTGGGGGCGCTGAACCCTTTGGGGCTCGTGCTCGCAGTCACCTGGCGCTGAACCCTTCGGGGCTCGTGCCACGAAGTAGCGCTGAACCCTTTGGGGCTCGTGCTATTTCAACTGTGGGCGCTGAACCCTTCGGGGCTCGTGCTCGCAATTTCCTGGCGCTGAACCCTTCGGGGCTCGTGCCAGGAAGTAGCGCTGAACCCTTCGGGGCTCGTGCTACTGAGTCGATTCGTATCGCCCTGCTCATTATTGAAGCACACATTCTGCCCCTGTGAATAAGGGGACGCTAGCGCCAATTTTTTTCAGGTCGGGGGCCCGCCCGTGAGAAGTAGGAGGTTTTGTAGAGAAGCTCTGCGAGGGCACCTGCACCCAGGAATTCCTAACGCGTTTGCGTATATAGTTCGAGCTGTTTTTTGTTTTGATCGCATCTTGGATCCCAGAGCCTCGTTTTCCACTCTCGGGAGTGCACCGGGGCCCGAAAAAAAACGTACCAGGGCGCTGCTGGGGTCGTACATTTTTTTTTTTTTCTTTTTTCTGACGCAGTGCTTGTGCTGTTGCTGCTGCTGATGATGCTGCTGATGATGATGCTGATGATATACCGATGATGATGATGATGATGATGATGAGGATGAGGATGAGGATGAGGATGAGGATGAGGATGAGGATGATGATGATGATGATGATGATGATGATGATGATGATGATGATGATGATGATGATGATGATGATGATGATGATGATGATGATGATGATGATGATGGTGGTGATGATGATGATGATGATGATGTTGATGTTGATGTTGATGATGATGATGATGATGATGATGATGATGATGATGATGATGATGATGATGATGATGATAAGGAGGAAGAGGAGGCATAAGGTGATAATGGTGATGCTGCCGATTATGCTGCTGATGATTTTGCTGATGGTGATGCTGATGATTTTGCCGAGAAGGATGGCGAGGAGGCGGAGGAGGACGAGGACGGGGAGGATGAAAGAGAGGGATGAGAGATGAGGATGAGCAGGAGGAGAAGGAGGATGATGATGATGATGAAGAGGAGGAGGAGGAGGAGGAGGAGGAGGAGGAGGAGGAGGAGGAGGAGGAGGAGGAGCGCATCAAGGGAGGCATTGTGCGAGGGCACCTGCACCCAGGAATTCCTAACGCGTTTGCGTATGTTGTTCGAGCTGTTTTTTGTTTTGATAGCATCTTGGATCCCAGAGCATCGTTTTCCACCCTCGGGAGTGCACCGGGGCCCGGAAAAAAAGCGTACCAGGGCTCGCTGGGGTCGTACACGTTTTTTTTTTGTTCTGACGCAGTGCTTATGCTGTTGCTGCTGCTGCTGATGCTGCTGATGATGATGATATACCGATGATGATGATGATGATGATGATGATGATGGTGGTGATGATGATGATGCTGATGATGATGATGATGATGATGATGATGATGATGATGATGATGATGATGCTGCTGCTGCTGATGATGATGATGATGATGATGATGCTGATGATGATGATGATGATGATGATGATGCTGATGATGGTGATATGGAGGTTGAGGAAGAGGCATAGGAAGATAATGGTGATGCTTCCGATTATGCTGCTGATGATTTTGCTGATGATGATGATGATTTTGCCGAGAAGGATGACGAGGAGGAGGAGGAGGAGGACGAGGACGGGGAGGATGAGAAAGGGAGGGATGAGAGGTGAGGATGAGCAGGACGAGAAGGAGGATGATGATGAAGAGGAGGAGGAGGAGGAGCGCATCAAGGGAGGCATTGGCCTCCGTACCACCATGGCGCCTCGGAGTAGCCTGTTGCGGTGGAGGGTTATCCAGCTGCCTGGTACAAGTCCCGACTCCAATCATCCTTAGCGACGACTCACACACACAGACGTGGTTAGCTAGCCCCGTCCCCTTCCCTTCGCCTTCCTCGTCGCCATTCCTCCCTTCTCCGCCTCTCCAGGGACTTTGAGAAACATCCGAAGACCTCCGAAGACTTCTGTCGACTTCCAAGGACTCCGAAAACGCCAGAAAAACCATCATTCGAATAACTTGCTTCAGAGCGCTCTTCAGCGCAGCGCCCTTCCTCCTGCATCTACTTCCTCCTTCCAGATGCCCCTCCTCACTCCTCCTCCTCCTCCTCCTCCTCCTCCTCCTCCTCCAGGAACCAAGAACGCAGCGTCTGTGAGAGCCATTCGGAATGTCGATGATGCTGATTTTGTTAATGACGATGACGATGACGATGACGACGACGACGACAATGATGATGATGATGATGATGATGATGATGATGATGATGATGATGATGATGATGATGATGATGATGATCTAACGCTGACGACGATGATGATGATGATGCTGACGCTGATGATGGTGCGGCTGCTGATGATGATGCCAGTCATGATGACAATGATGAATATGACGATGATGATGATGATGATGGTGGTGATGATGATGCTGATGATGATGATGATGATGATGAGATGGATGATGAATCGGGTGGTGATGGTGATGCTGCTGATGACTATGCTGATGATGCTGCTGATGATGATGTTGCTGCTGATGCGGATGCTGCTGCTGCTGCTGCTGCGCATCCGACGCATGTCGTGCGCTAGAGAGCGCCCAGCTTTCACAGAGAACCCGCAGAGTACTTCCCACCGAATGTTCGCGTCGCCACGTGGCGGGGCCGCCTCGCGTGAAAATGAACGCGTTGATTTCCAAGGCGGGCCAGGAGGAAACTGAGGGGCATGAGGAGGAGTAAGAGGAGGATGGGGGAGGGGGAGGAGGCGGCGGAGGAGGAGGAGGAGGAGGAGGACGATAATGAGGAAGAGAACGAGAAGGAGGAAGAGGGAGGAGGAGGAGGAGGAGGAGGAGGAGACGGTGGAGGAGGAGGAATGAGAAGAGACAGCTGCGTATGATGATGATGATGATGATGATGATGCTGATGCTGATGATGATGATGATGATGATGATGATGATGATGATGATGATGATGATGATGATGATGATGATGATGATGATGATGTGATGATGGTGGTAGTGGTGGTGGTGATGATGATGATGATGATG
>CAUYUJ010022288.1:45150-75150 GCA_963575745.1 Prorocentrum cordatum | reverse complement strand
TTCAGCGTCGATTTGGCGTCGACTTAGCGTCGATTAGCGTCAGTTAGCGTCGATTTAGCGTCGACTAGCGTCGATTTAGCGTCGACTAGCGTCGATTTAGCGTCGACTAGCGTCCGATTCGCCAGAGCCGACAAGGTGGCATGGGAGGCTCCCACGAGTTGCCACCGCAAACTGGTCGCAGCGAGGCGAGACCTCGGCGGACCCACCCTGCGCACGAGGCGGCAACGAGGCGGCAACGGGCGGCAACGCGGCGAAGCATCGCCAGACCCATCGAGTTCCTCCGGGAGACGAGTACGACCCCCTGCAGTCAACCCGCATAGTAAGGATGGGCAACCTTCACAAGGGTACCCTTGCATCCTTGCCTCCGCGGTCCATCCTTCGCCGCTTTCGTGGGCCGCGCCCCGCCCGAAGAGCTTCGAGATGGGCGTCCAAGGCCCTTGCATCCTCATCGCGCATCCTTCCGATACGGGGTGACCGTAAGTGCCAGCGCTCTTTGGGGAAGCAGCCGTCCGGCAGGGCGGTGCACCTCGAGCTGGGCCGCCGTGCGGCGGGAGAAGCCCCGCGGCCAGCCAGCGTCCTGGCGCCCAGAGGGGGCGCGCGAGCGGGGCGGGCGCGCCGCGAGTGCGCCACCCTCCGAGCTCCGGCGGCGAGGACAAAGTGCAGCCCAGCAGCAGGCGCCCCAGCAGCCGGAGGATGCTGAGCCCGTGCGGCGTGTGTCCTCACGGGGTGCGTCAAAGGGCCTTGCTCCGCCTGGTCCGTGGCCCCTCCTGACGCAGGCTTGGAGGCGAAGAGGGCGGGTCGAGGAGCAGGAGGCCGGCGAGCGAAGGCGGGCATCCCCTGGCACTCCGCGGGGCTCGCAGGGGAGCTGCAGCCAGGGTAAGGGGCGAGGGCACGGCCCTGTGCGCACGAGTATGGCTTCTGCACGGGAGCGTGGCCGTCCGGACCAGGGCTGGTAGCCTGCACTCCGGCGGGAGCACGATTCCGGAAGCCCTTCGAGGACGTCTCGGGCGGAGGGCTCCCCGTCCCCCGCTTGTGGGGCTCGCCTGTGGCTCCAGTGCGCAACAAGAAGCGCTCTTCGGGAGCAGGAGAGCGGCTGGCGCTCTCGTCCCCGACGAGGTCGGGGCCCACGCGGGGGCCCTCTCGGACCGCTCGGTTCGCACGCGGTTGCCTGCTTTCGCGCCGCTGCGACTCCTCGGCGGCGAAGTCCGAGCCCCACCCTCGCGAGTCCACTGATTCAGGCACCTCGCTGGGCGGGGGGGGGGGACAGGATTCAGGATTCGTCGAGCACGCGGCGAACTCCGAGGCCTGCCTCCGCCCCCCATCGATTCAGCAGCATCACGGCGGGGGCAGGAGGAGGAGGAGGAGGAGGAGGAGGAGGAGGAGGAGGAGGAGGAGGAGGAGGAGGAGGAGGACGCGGTCGCCGCTTCCGTTGTCGTCGTCGTTGTCGTCGCGAGATGGCCGGCTCGGCCGCGGGGCTGGCCGGCCGCTGCCGCGGCCGCGGCTGCGAGCCAGGGCCCCCCGGGGGGCCGTGCGCCTGCCCCTGGCTGAGGCCCGTGGTCTACGCCAGCACCGACGGGCCGTCGAGGCGCGCTCTCGCCCGCGGGTGGCGGCGCCGAGAACGACGACGGCGGCGAAGACGACGACGGCGACGACGACGGCCACGACGACGACGACGACGACGACGGCGGCGACGACGGAGACGACGACGACGACGCGACGACGGGCGACGACGTCGACGACGACGACGAGGGCGGCGACGGCGACGACGACGACGGCGGCGACGACGACGGTGACGACGACGACGACGTCGACGACGACGACGAGTTCGGCGACGGCGACGGCGACGACGACGACGACGACGACGACGGCGGCGACGACGGTGACGACGACGACGACGACGACGGCGACGACGTCGACGACGACGACGGCGACGACGTCGACGACGACGACGAGGGCGGCGACGGCGACGACGACGACGGCGGCGACGACGACGGTGACGACGACGACGGCGACGACGACGGCGGCGCCTGCGGCGGCGACAACGACTGCGACGACCACGACGACAACGACGACGACGACGACGACGGCGGCGGCGGCGGCGACGACGACGACGACGACGACGGCAGCCGCGGCGGCGACGACGACGAAGGCGAGGACGACCGCCTCGCTCGCTTTCCCGAACTTACCCTTGTCCTGGCCAACCCGCCTCCTAGACATGCGACGTTCTAATTTTTGAAATACGCGGCGACCCTTTCCCTGGGGCCGGCTTTTCCTCCAGAACTGTTTTCTGATTGCCCCGGGGCCCGGCGAGGGCCCCCAGAGGCCGAAAGTGGCCAAACACCTCCCGTGGTGATTGACCGCGATGTCCTCGCCCGAATTTGTCCTCGTCCTGGCTTCGTCCTGACCTCCCGGCAGGTCGCAGGTGCTGCTCACGAAGACCGACCCGCGCGCCAACACCTCCGTCTTCGGCGTGCGCTCCTCGGGCCGCCCGCCCTCGGAGGCCTGGAGGCTCACACCCACACCAGCATCGGCGGTGTGCCTCCACCGAGGGATGGCGATCCCCGCTCGTCGTCGCCGGCGCCGCCACCGCGGTCGTCGTCGTCACGCTCGTCGTCGTCGTCGTCGTCGTCGTCGCCGTCGTCGTCGCCGTCGTCGCCGTCGTCGTCGTCGTCGTTTTCGTCGTCGTCGTCGTCGTCGTCGTCGTCGCCGTCGCGGCCGCCGCCGCCGATGTTGGTTTGGGTGTGAGCCTCCAGGCCTCCGCCGGTCCCCCGATCTCGGTCATGGTGGTCATTTTCGGGCTTCCTACAAGCCTCGTCAAAAAAGTAGACAGAAGACTTCTGAATCCGGTGACTGTGGGGTCAGCGCTACTCCAATGCTGACGGGCGCCTGTTGACTCCGACGCGGTGTTGTCCAAAAACCGGCCCCACCCTCTCAGCATTGAAGCACGCGCTTTCTGACAAGTGCCTGGAAGTATCGTGCCCCAGGATTTCCACTCCCACGTCTGGATCTTCTTGACGAGGCTCGTGGCGGTAAGTTTTTCGGGCTCCCTGGGTGGCCGAGAGATTGCCACCAATCAGGAGGAAAAGAAACACACAGACACAATTCATCTTCGATTTCCCAGAAAATATGGGAAAATATGGGAAGTGGGGGGGAAGACAAACACCCCAAAAATATAGGAAAATATGGGGAATCTTTTTATTTGTGTGTATTTATTTGTGTGTCCTGGGGCCCCTTCAACCAGCACCAGAATCTGGGATCATCTCCCCCCGGTGAAGGCCGCCCCCCCCCGTCTTCTGGCGCAGGTGCCCCTCTCCGGGCCTCCCACGGCCGCCCGGCCGCTGCGTGGGGGGGAGAGGCCGCCCCGCCCAGGAGGGGGGCCCCGCCGCGCGCAGCAGGCCGCCCGCGGGGGGGGTGGGGGTGCGAAGAGGCGGCAGGCTCGCGCCGTGCTGCTATTTGGCACCGCTCGGGCGTTTTTTTTTTTTTGTTTTGTTTGTTTTTTTTGTTTTTTGTTTTTTTTCCCCTGCGAGGGCCATCGATCATCGAGAGCCCACAAAAGCTAGTCCTACAACCCTCCGCGAAACTGATCGCAGGTTTTGCCGACCCCCCGTCGCCCCCACTTTCAAGGTTCAGTTGCGCGTTCGGCGCGGTCCGCGGACGCCGAGGGAAACTCGTAGGTCGCGCGTTTGGGCATCAACGTTGAGATTTGGGGGCCTGGGGGCGCCGACGCGGCGCGGGGGGAACTTGCGTTCAGCTTCGCGGAGGGATGTAGTAACGCGGTGAAGACGTGGCCTGACTTAGGTCCCCGTCTCTGCAGTAGGGATCGTAGATCTGGGTGGCTTCGTTCGATGCATCTGCAGAGAGACCCCCCTATCCCTAAGATGTGGGGCCCCCTTAACTTAGGTCCCCTCCCAAAGGATTAGGGGTCCTTTTTATTGTTAGTCAATCGAGGAGCATCGGGGAATGGAGGTCCGAGCGGTGGCGAGGTCGATGCAGCCCGATCCGGGGCACATTTTTCACTTCGAGCCGATTTGCCGGCTCGATGCCAGCTGATACTGCTTTTGAGGATGATTTCCCTCCTCTTCTGAGGGCGTATCCCTACTGGGCTCGTCAGTCGTAGGGGTCGGGATGAGCTCGAGGCTGGTTACGCTCGGCGCTGCCGAGGTTTGCTCGCCAGAATCCTTGAGATCCTGGCGTTGCAGTCTTTCCTCAACGGGCGTTTTCGCCCGATTTCGGCCCCCGGGGCCCTCGCAGCTCGATCCGGCTCGAGACGTGGCGCAGAAAGGTGGGGGGCCGGGGCTCCCGTCGTGATTCTTGTCGCCGAGTCGCAACTTTCAGGAGGAAAAGAAACACACAGACACAATTAATCCTCCATTCCCCAGAAAATATGGGAAAATATGGGAAGTGGGGGGGAAGACAAAAACCCAGAAAATATGAGAAAATATGGGGATTTTTTTTATTTGTGTGTATTCATTTGTGTGTTCCAGTTCCCCTTCAAACTTGTCCGGCAGCGTCGGATCTTTGGGGAGTCCCCGCGGCGTGGGGCGGAGGTGGGGCGTGCCTCGCGCGCGGAGCGCCTCGGGGCCCAGGCATCCGCGGCAGGCCCGCCTCGTGTCGACGCGGCGGCGGCCCCGCCGCGGGCGTCCGGGCCGGAGCGCCGGCGGCGGCCGGGAAGAGGAGGAGGAGGAGGAGGAGGAGGAGGAGGAGGAGGAGGAGGAGGAGGAGGAGGAGGAGGATGGAGGAGGAGGAGGAGGAGGAGGAGGAGGAGGAGGAGGAGGAGGAGGAGGAGGAGGAGGAGGAGGAGGAGGAGGAGGAGGAGGAGGAGGAGGAGGAGGAGGGCCAAAGGACGTGGAGCGACCTGGCGGTCGTGAGGTCGCCGATCGCTCGGCGCGGCGCAGACATCCTGCGGGATGTTTCCGTCAGTGCGCGGCCCCCGGGGTCCGGGCCCGATCCCCAAAAGGGCAGCTTTCCATCCCAGATCTTTTTCTGATGGCCCCGGGGCCCGACAACGGGCTCGGGAGGCCCAGCTCGAGGACGCACGTCAGGACTGAAGAGCAGCCATATCGTTGGTGATCGTTTTTTGACTCATTGGTTTGCCGATCGTCGCGGGCCCTCGCCCCCCCCCCCATGGAGTAGCTCTTGGCTGTTTTTGGCGCCTGTTTCGAGCAGGTGATGTCTCCTCCATAGGACGCACTGCTGCAGACAGTCGAATCATGCAGAGGTCTGGAGCCAGAACCTCCTTCTCCCCCCCCCCTTCCGCCCAATGTCGAAACGCCGAATAATTGAGAAAACGCCCACCAGAGAGACTCAGGATGCAGAACCGGTCCTGGGGAATGGGTCGAGCCCTCGGGGGTTCGCCTACACGTATGAGTGATCTTTCCCAGGCGTGACCTTGAGCGCGGGCCCATTGGGGTCCCCGGATCGCCGAATGCGATGCGATAGTTGCGTCTTGTGTGCTTAGCTTTGGTCCCTCCGCGGCTCCCCGAAAGTCTTACCCAGGGTCACTCTTGCGTGTAGCCGAAGGGTCGACGCTGCAAAAACATCCTGACGTCGGGGGTCTGGGGCTGCGTGGTTCGGTCAAAAAGCAAACGGCACCACTGGCACCACCCAATCTGCGGCCCTCCATGTTGCGCTATATGGCCTATCGGGGGCTACGTAGCGCATACTGCGCAAAAGCCCACGCCAGATGTCGTGGTACGCTAAGCCCCGTAGGGCCGAATTGGTGGGGTGGTGTCGTTTGTTCTCTGGTCCATGGGGACGCGCCCATCCGTCGTGTGCTTTTTGACGGGTTTCCTCTAGGCTGCGTGCTCAGGCGGGCGTGTGGTCCATCGCTCCCTTGTGTCCGAGGAGCAGGAGGGCCCCTCTGGAATGACGCTGTTACCTTTTCAACCTGGCTGCAGTGCTCCTTTTGCTCTGCCTGGCCGGATTCACCGACCAGCACTGTGGTGAGCCTTGGGCGCTGTGGGCGCTGCAGGTCCTCAACGTGGTGCGGCGCGCGCAACGGACACTCCATGACCACTGCAACGCACCGTGCGTTTACAAAATGGTCGAAAAGTGTCCGAGGAGGAGGAGGAGGGCCCCTCCCCCCCCGAGCGCCGAAGCCAGGCCCGCCCCGCGGGCCCTCGCGGGCGCCGCAGTCGGGGGGCAGCCGCGCCATCCGGCGGCTCCGGTGTGGGTGGGCGTCCGCCGACAGGCACCAGGGGGGGGGACGGCCGCCTGCGGCGCGCTCGGCCCGCGGCGCGCGCCGAGGTGCCAGTCGGCAGGACGGCGGGCACCCCCGCGAGAGAGAGGGGGAGCAGCTGCCCCTCCCTCCTCCTCCTGCTCCTCCTCCTCCTCCTCCTCTTCTTCCTCCTCCTCCTCCGTATCTATTTTGGGTCAAGCGATTGAGTCGGCACAGGGGAGCAGTGGCCCCACTGCGCGCTGGGACGGGGATCCGTCCCGTTTCAGGCTTCATTCCTCCCATGCGAACATGGCGAGGAAAGGCGATTCCACGGTCTGTGAGTGCGGCAACTGGGCGTTCAATTTCCGCATCACAGCGAACAGTGGCAAGTGTGTGAAGTGCGGGCGCGGTCTCGATCTTTCGCAGAGCAACGAGACCACCGTGGCAGGCTGAACGGCAATGCGCGCAGCACTGCCAGTATTATAAGGACGGCAGGGGCACGTGGGGCTCCACAATCACCACGAACGATCCGAAGGCGCTCCTGGAGAATTTGGCGATGCTCCCGCAGTTTGCCAAGGAGGTCGCCGTGCTGCAGCGGGCTTAGGAGAAGTATGGCGAGAGCCAAATGGTGCAGCGCAGTCCCCAGGAGTACTATACCACGACGGCTAAGGAGCTCAAGTGGAAGGCGGAGGCTCTGGAGCGCGCGCGCAAGGTGGATATTGAGGCGGAGTCCAAGCTGGAGGCGGTTAGAGAGGCGACGAAGCGTGCGTGCCTGGAGCACGCCCGCGCCAAGGCTGCCCACGCTGAGACAGTTGCGCGCGTGGCGGCGGAGGCCAGCGCCCAGCGCGTTCCTCAGGGCTGCACCGCGTACGGCAAGAGTGTCGTCTTCGCGCGATGAGTTATTCAGAGACATCGGCTCATTCAGCGAGGAGGAGCAGCGCGCCCGGCGCAAGTTGCATCAAAGAGAAGTGTGATCAGGTCTCGGCGATGCAGGCGGTGGTTCACGAACAGTTCGCGAAGGTCAAGGACGTGCGCTCGGGCGCGACCAAGCGGCAGCGCACGGGCGAGCAGGGCCAGGCATCAATGGGCACAGGCGGCACCGCGGAGTAAGGCGGCCCCCCCGCCCGCCCCGGCCCAGGCGGCCAACCCGACAGACGGCGAGAGCTCAGAGGTCTTGGCAGAGGCTGAGGAGGTCCGCAAGGCAGCTTTGGAAGCCGGGCGGAAGAATATTGCAGAGAGGGGCGACGGCGGCAGGCACAGTGGCCTCATCTTTTCCTTCGGCTCCTGCTGCTCCTGCTAAGCGTGAGTAGCGTTTTTTTGGCATTCGCGTGAAGCAACTGCCGCGGCGAGCATCGAGGCATCTACAAGTTCAGCATTTTTTTGCAGGGGCATCTCAGATTGGGGACCAGGGGCAAGGTCTTTCATGGGAGAGCAGGCGAAGTAATCTGGCATCATAGGTTTCGCAGAGACTCATCTTCCCCGACATCTCTTACAGGAGGCGAAGTCGGATCTAAGCCGAGATTGTCGGGCACTTGTTGTTGCGGCTGCGACGTGCGCGGGCGGATCGGCGACGGGTACTTCAGGGGGCGAGTGTATCAATGTGCGGAAAAGATTGGCGACCGCCTCCTTCGAAGGGTTCCGACGCGCGGAACGGCGTCGCATAGGTCGGGGCTGTTTCCAGGGCTTCGCGCCCATCTTGTGGTGCGCGCGGGTGGGGGATGTGTTGGTCGCTTCGCGTTGCCTCCTCCCTGGCCGCGAGTTCAAGGGCCCGAATGGGCGAACCCCCATCTGGTTGGGGGCGTTCCTCCACCTAGTGAATGAGCCGTGGGTCGTCGTGGGCGACTGGCGTGCGCGTCCAGGTGAGCGGCGCAATGCGAAGTGGCTGGCTAAACTTGGCGGGCAACCTGTGGCCCCCGCCAGAGGCTCAGTGACATGCAGCAGCGGCGCAGGCGCCCTGATCGACTGCGTGATCGCGCAGACGGGGATGGCAGAGGCAGTCCGATTGTCGATGGTCCCAGAGGTGCCGTGGGAGACGCATGCTGGAATTTTTGCTGGAAGTTAAGCGTGCTCAGTTGGGGTGGTGGAACAGGGCGCTGACGACGGCGAAGCCACTTCCAACGATGGCGAGACTCACGACGAAGGCCAGCCCAGAGAGCAAGAGGCAGAGGGGCTGATGGTGGTGAGGGAGAAGATGCATTGGCTGGCCCAGGACTACACAGCATGGGTTGCCGCGGTGGAGGAGGCGACGATCATCCGTCACCATGTGCAGGGCGCGAGGGCATCCAAAGTGCGCGGACGAGCCCAAGGACACCTTGTCACGTGGGAGCAGGCGCGCGCTACCCCCGACCGACCACACCTCCGTGATCCTGCTTCGGAATGGTGGAGGAGCTGTGCGGCGCCCTTGGCTAGGGCGGGAGTCCTGCGTCGAGCGGGGCGAGCGTCCGATTTGGGATTGGCATGTGCGAAGATGGAGGAGTTGTTGGTGGTGGATTGCACCAGTGGCAAGTTTGCGATTTTCCACGCGGAAGGCCAGTTCACATGTTGGCCTGGAATGATCGCGGAGTTGAATCGCAATGAATTCCAGGAACAACCGGAGTAAAGCGAGAAGTTCAAAACGCAGAGTGTTGGGTCGGTCACTATCAAATTCTCGGAGAAGACTCCAGTCATGGGCTACGAGGATGTGGGAATCTACGCCGGGAGTCCTGCGTCGATGTGCCAGGGGGGTGCTGGATGAACCAGGTGAGATAGTTTCGGGCTTGAACGTATCCTCCTCGCCCAGCGAGATGATGGACTACCGCGCTGACGAGTGGCGCGGGGTATGGGGCAGCAAGGGCTACGACTGGGCGATGATCATGTCAGGCCTGGAGCACGTCCACAAAAGAGCATTGCATCGGGAAGTGGGGGGGATTACTGCGGGGCAAATCTACCAAGCCACGGCCGGCGTGGACGCGACCAAGTCGATGGGAGTAGACGCGGTGGGGCCGTTGGAAGTTCAGAGACTACCGCGTCGAGGAGTGGATCTGTTACGCGATGTCCTGCGCGACGTTGAGAAGCTGGGCGCGTGGCCAGGTCAGCCATTTCCGGTCGTGGGCGCGGTGGCTCCGAAGCCGCGTGGAAGTGATAGGATATTAGGGCTGCCCCCCTTTTTGGTCAAGTTGCGGGCGAAGGTGCGCTGTTCAGAAACGCTCCGGTGGACAGGCGGCGCAGATGAGCATTGGGGTGTAGCGACGCGCGGGTCGCCAGCATTGCAGGCGGCATTCGTGCGGAGTCTACTGGGTGAGTCAGCGCGAGAGTTGCATATGTCGTTGTCGACATTGTTGCTGGACATCGAGAAACTTTACGACAGTCTGGATATTGCGAAATTGCTCGCGGCGGTCCTGACGCCAGGTTTTCCAGCGTTGGTGCTTCTGGTGGAGTTGCAGGTGTGCCTTGCCCCACGCGTGCTTAAACATCGCAGTTTGATTTCGCATGAGATTCGGTCGCGGCGAGGCTTCGTTGCAGTGTCTCTCAATGGCGGTCAAATGGCTAAGTCTTTTATGGGGCCTATGATGGAGGGACCTCGCCGACTACATGGTATACAGATGATGCTGCGCAGTTTCGTGGACGACGCGGTTGTGCGAGTGGAAGGCGCAGAGAGGCAATCCATTGATGTCATGATCGAGGTTGGGAGTCACGTGTGTGAGCTGTTTCATCAGGCAGGTTTCGTCGTCAGGGACAAGACGGTTGTGTTGGGATGTGCTAAGAGTATTGCGAGTCAAGTCGCAGAAGGACTTCGACGAACAGGGACCCCAGTCACATCTACAAAGGAAGCGGCCGATCTCGGGATGGACACCGCGGCTGGGGGACGCAGATCCTGTAGAACGGCCAATGAGCGTATGGCGAAGGCGAAAAAACAATCCCAAGTAATACGCAGGATGAGAGGGTGCGCCAAGCTACGAAGCATCACGTCGCCGCTGTGGGCCATGAGAGCTAGACCGCAGATCGCCTGCGCGCGTCAACCTTGCGGACTACCTGGCCACGTGATGATGGAGTTACGGCGACAGGCGGCGCAGTGTTCCGTGGGCTTGTCACCAGGACGTTGTTTGACCGCATTACTAGCTATGGTCTTCATGAACAAAGACCCTGCGAACTCCATGCGTCGTGGGCACATGTACTCATGGCTCAAGATGTGGCGAGATAGTCTTGAACTTCACGTGCGTATTGCATTGGCACGGGACAGCATTCGTAATGGGGCTGCTGTTATCGGGGTCGAGACGATGGAGACTGGTAAAGGGGCCGATCGGAGCTGCAGTGGCCGCGTTGTTTGAGATTGCATGGGCGCCACATTTCTCAATGCAGTGGGAGTCGGGCCAGGCTACATGGGCGATTCCTTTTTGTGCGGATGCAGAGTTCGAGCTGTTCCATGGAGATTTCACTGATATTCTAGACGACCTAGAGGACCCGGTGGACAGGCAGCTCTGGGGCATGGCGTCGCACCACTTCGACAGTGGCGACCTGCAGGGCAGCGCCGATATGTTTCAGGTGCGCAGGGAGCGGAGGCGCCTCAGAGTCGACGGCGCGAGCGACGTCTGGGCGCTGCACGTAGTGGTTGTGGCGGGCGGTCCGTGGACGTAAGAGAGGCTGAGCCAGGCGGGGTGCAACGTCCCCAGCCTCCTCTGTCCAAGGTGCCATAGGGCACCGGAGAGTTTGTTTCGCCGTATTTGGGGGTGCGAGGCCAACGTTGGCCACGAAGACTTTGGGAAATCCGAGGTGCTCTCGTCCCAGGCGAGAGCCAACTTCGAGAATTCTCCGAGTTCGTGGCTCCGAGGGGTCCCGAGGCGGGCGGAGACGGCCCCGACTTTGCATGATCGACCTCCCTTTGCTTTTCACTTCGGTTCGACCCAGGACATCCCCGGAGACGCCGAAGGTCTCGCCGCTGGGTTCGGGGATGGGTCGGGTGGGAGCTTCTCGGATGACCTTCGGCGTCGACGGGTTGGTTCTGGAGTTGTCGCGCTGGCCCCTGAGCGGCAGCAGTGGAAGGCGGTCTGGGGTTTCGGGGCCGCCCTCCAAGAAGGGGGGGCCGCCCTCCAAGTGGGCCGCCCTCCAAGGAAGGAGCCGCCGCCTTCGCCGACGCTTTGGGCGCGATCCCTGGCCGACTAAGATTTGTAACTGACCGCCTCTCCCATTTGAGTTCCTGGGCCAAAGGTCGGACATTTGGTTTTGAGCGCCTCGAGGGGGGGGTCGATGCGGACCTGTGGGCCAGGATTGTTGCGGCGCTGCGAGCCGGAGAGCCAGCGGGCGTCGAAGTTGCATGGGTGGCCTCCCACCAGAAGGAGGCCGCGCTCCGTGATCGTGACGAGGCCTTCCTAGTGCACGGCAATGAATGTGCCGATGCGCTAGCGGGGGCTATGGCAGAATCGTCTTGGACTAAGTCCGTGCTCGCTGGCTCCCCCCGCCGACGGAAGGGGCGCCGAGGCGTTGATAACCTGTCGGCGCGCGCGTCGGGCCCTGGGGCTGTCCATAAGTTCGGATCCCTGGACCTCTGAGCGCCCGGCGGTTGAGAGGGTGAAGCCCCTTCCTAAGTTGGTGAGGGTTTTCAAGGGCTTCGGAGCATCGGTGGTGTCGTGTGGGTGGTAAGTCTTGCTGCGCAGCTTGCTCGTGTTTTTCGAATCGCGATTCGATTCTTCAGGCTTGTGGGTCCCCCTGTGGTCCGTGGCGTGCTCGGGAATTCGAGCCGATCCGAGGGGCCAAGGTTGGGGGCGGCAAAGAGCTCCAGTCATCTCACATGCTTCAGTCTTGGAGTAAGTTCAGGAGAGGAAAAAACACAGACACAATTCATCGTCGATTCCCTGGAAAATATGGGAAAATATGGGAAGTGGGGGGGAAGACAAAAACCCAGAAAATATGTGAAAATATGGGGAATATTTTTATTTGTGTGTATTCATTTGTGTGTCCCAGGGCCCCTTCATAAGTACTGTCTAATTTTCTGCAGCACGTGTGGGTTTCGTCGCGCCGCCGACCCTCGACAGCTCTTGGAAGCGTGTTGCCCAACCCACAGGGGCAAACACAATCTAGCGATGCCCAAGTCGGGTCGCTACCCCCACCCATCGGGGCCCCCCCGAAGGCTGTTCTTGAGGCTGGGCACCAACGGTTGCAGCAGTAAAGTAGGCTAGTGGACTTTCGTCGTCCTCTTCCTGGAACATTCCTGGAACATCCCTTCTCCTCCTCCTCCTCTTCCTCCCTCCTGCCTCATCTTCGTCCTCCACCTCCTTCTCCCCCTCCTCTTCCTCCTCCTTCTCCTCATCCTCCAGTCTTTTTCATGGTTCTCCAATCAGTGCTTGCACTGACAGGGTCCTCGCGGATTTTGAAGGATTTGGCGGAAGTCCCGGGCCGATTTCGGTATGCGGTTGGGTTCGCGGGTTCTTTGTCCCGGGTTCGTTCCAGGGTTTCTTGTTCTTTGTGATGGGCTTCTCAGCAGTGTATGGTCGGAGTTCCCTGGTTCCCGCGGTTCTGGGGTTCCCAGCAGTGCAACGTTGGCTGAGTTCCTGGGGTCAAGGTTCGGTGGGCGGCTGGGTTCTAAGGTTCCCGGTTTTCGATTCTGGAGTCCCCGGCAGTGAAAGGTTTGGTGTTTGGTGGGTTTCCGGCTTTTTGGTCCCCGTTTCTGGAGTCCCTGGTAGCGTAATGCTCAGGGGTTCTGGAGATCTTGGTTGTGGCTTAGCGCCTGGGTCTTTGATCGTAAAGACTACCAGGGCCAGAACGTTGCGAGCAGAGTTCATCGAGAATTGAAGAACCCCTAACACTGAGCCCTGATAACACAGTGAATTCTTTGCATTAGGCATTAGGGATAACGAATCTGGGTGGTTTGGTTCGGTGCATCAGCAGGAAAAAAACCCACTATCCCTACTGTTTCTGGCCCTCGTAATTTAGTGCTTAGGTCGCCTTCCAAAGGGTTCGGGGTCCTTTGATGCCTAGTCACGAGTTGGCCAGAGGGACGGAAGAGAGCGAGAGAGAGAGAGAGAGATGGAGGAAACATGTGCGACCACTGTTAGATAGCTATATACGTGGAAGATTGATGTAGTACATGCATAGAGTACATGTCAGAGAGCATAGGGCGGCATGGGGTGTACAGAGGAAAGAAGAGGAGAGGCACACGGAGAGAGGGAGGCGTGCCGCTCGGATCCCTCGTGCTTGCTCCGTCGAGCCTCCATCTTCGACCAACAAAGCAAACGACACCACCCCGCCCACGGCCCTCCACTTTGCGACACGGCCCATCGGGGGCCGTAGCGCATACCACGCAAAAGCCCAGGCAAGAGGTCATGGTATATATGCTACGGCCCGCGGGGACGTACAGTAGGTTCGCGTCGTGTCGACCGGCGGCGACCCCGTCGCTGGCGTTCAACGTCGAATCCCGCCAGCGACCCAGAGTCGGTCGATGTTGAACGATCTGACGCTTCGGAAACGGCCGATCGTTCCCGGTTGAACGATCCTCGCGGTGTGAGAAACCAACGCCGAGGTCGGCACGACACGAACCTGCCGTAGCTGGAGTGGTGCCCTTCGTTTTCTGGTCCAAGCCTGGAACGGGGCTGCCTGCGCTCTCCCTCCGGTGCTCCCCTTAAGTCGGGCATGTCCCTCTACGGGAGGAATATTCAAAATTATGCAAAAATAGTCAGGGGACGATTTTTCGAGTATTTGGTGTATTTTTGAATATTGTTTGTCCATGTTTCTTTTTTCGTCCAAAGCCCGCCTGCAAGAGGACATGCCCGACCTAACGCTCCCCGCTTGCCGCCTCCCGGCACGCCCTGTCGCGGCGAGGAGCCCCGTGCAGGGCATTTGAGCGCGCCCGGTGCGGCTGTCGGCGGGGCGCGCTCTGAAGGGCCAGCGATAGCACCGCGTCGCGTGTGCGACAGTGGACCACACGCAAGAGTGACCTTTCGCCGGAGTGACCTTTGGTGCGGGCCCACTGAGTCACTGGGGCCCCCCGGTCGCCGTACGCGATGCGACAGCAGCGGCCTCCGCGCTTGGGTTTGGCTCCCCCCCCCGCGGCTCCCCGAAAGCCGCGCACGAAAGGTCACTCTTACCCAGGTTCACTCTTGCTTGTGGCCGAGTTCGGTAGCCAATCATGGGTGCCTGAGATACCCTATTAATTCCGTCTTTAGCGTCGATTTGCGTCGACTGCCGTATGGGAGTCGATGAAATATCGCCGACTCAGCGTCGGTCAGTGTCGACTAGCGTCGATTTAGCGTCGATTGGCGTCGATTTAGCGTCGATTCGCAAGAGCCGACAAGATGGTATGGAAGGCTCCCATGAGCTGCCACCGAAGCCGAGACAGGGCAGGGGCAGGTCCGGGAAGGCTCCTGCGACCGGATCTTCCCCCAGGCCCCGATAGAAATGCGCACGACGCACCCCGCCCGTGGTCCGTCCTCGCCAGTTTTCCAGGCTGTGTGCAGCCGCGACCATGAGGAGAGCACTCGGAGGAGGAGGAGGAGGAGGATGGGGTGGGGGAGGAGGAGGAGGAGGAGGAGGAGGAGGAGGAGGAGGAGGAGGAGGAGGAGGAGGAGGAGGATGGGGTGGAGGAGGAGGAGGCGGAGGAGGAGGAGGAGGAGGAGGAGGAGGAGGAGAGGCCGGGGGATTGTGGAGTCGCTGTGGGTTTTAGACGAAAATTTACGATATTTCACTTTGTTCCTCATCATTATGCTGATGTTTCCTTTCTCGTTTTCTCTCTCTCTCTCTCTCAATCTCTCCCACTCCCATTCCCATTCCATTCCCATTCCCAATACCATTACCATTACCATTCCCATCCCAATTCCCATTCCCATTCACATTACCGTTACCATTACCATTACCTTTACCTTTATCTTTACCTTTACCTGTACCATTACCATTACCATTACCATTGCCATTACAATTGCCAGTGCCATTACCATTGCCATTACAATTGCCATTATCATTGCCATTGCCATTGCCAGTGCCGTTGCCATTGCCATGGTATTGCCATTGCCAGTAGCCACCCCGTTACCATTACCGTTACCATTACCATTACCATTCCCATTACCATTACCATTCGCCACCACCATTACCATTGCCATTATCATTAGCATTACCAACACAATTGCCATTACCATTACCATTACCGCTGCCATCACCATTACAATTCCCATTCCCATCATCATTGCCATTACCATTACCGTTACCAGTACCATTTCCATTACCATTGCCATTATCTTTCCCACTACCACTACCATTTCCATTCCCGTTCCCGTTCCAATTACTACTACGATTCCCATTCCCATTCCCATTCCAATTACCATTACCATTACCATGACCATGACCATGACCATTACCATTGCCATGGCCATTGCTATTGCCATTGCCGCCATTGCCGTTGCCATTCCCATTACCATTGCCAATCGCTACCCCGTTACCATTGCCATAACCATTACCATTACCGTTATCGTCACCATTACCATTCCCAGTACCATTACCATTACCACTGTCATTGCCATTACCATTACCATTGCCATTGCCATTGCCATTCGCCACTACCATTACCATTGCCATTCGCCACTACCATTACCATTACCATTGCCATTGCCATTGCCCTTCGCCACTACCATTACCGTTGCCAGTACCATTACCATTTCGATTAACATTCCCATTCCCAATACCATTACCATTACCATTACCATTACAACTGCCATTGCCATTACCATAACGATTACCTTTACCTCTACCTTTACATTTACCCTTACCCTTACCATTCCCATTTCCGTTACCACTACCACTGCCATTTCCATGCCCGTTCCCATTCCCCCATTCCCATTCACATTCCCGTTCCCGTTCCCATTCCCATTCACATTACCATTGCCATTACCATTACCATTGCCATTGCCATTGCCATGGCCATTACCATTGCCATTGCCATCCCCATTGCCATTGCCATTGCCATTGCCATTGCCATTACCGTTGCCGTTGTCATTGCCATTGCCATTGCCAGTCGCCACCCCGTTACCACTATCATTACCGTTACCATTACCAGTACCATTACCATTACCTCTGTCATTACCATTACCATTCGCATTGCCATTGCCATTGCCATTAGCCACTACCATTACCATTGCCAGTACCATTTCCATTGCCACTGCCATTCTCATGCCATTACCATTACCATTACCATTATTACCATTATCACTATCATTTCCATTACCATTACCTTTACCTCTACCTTTACCTTTACCCTTACCCTTATCATTCCCATTTCCGTTACCACTACCACTACCATTTCCATTCCCGTTCCCATTCCCATTCCCATTCCCGTTCCCATTCCCATTACCATTGCCATTATTATTACACTTACCATTGTCATTGCCATGGCCATTATCATTGTCATTGCCATTGCCAATCTCATTGCCATTGTCATTACCATTACCGTTGCCATTGTCATTGCCATTGCCAATCGCTACCCCCTTACCATTACCAATACCGTTACATTACCATTACCAGTACCATTACCATTACCTCTGTCATTACCATTACCATTACCATTACCATTGCCATTGCCATTCGTCACTACCATTACCATTGCCAGTACCATTTCCACTCCCATTCCCATTACCATGATACTACCGCTGCCATTACCATTAGAATTCCCATTCTCATTCTCATTACTATTACAGTTTCCAGAACCATTACCATTACCATTACCAGTGCCATTACCATTACCACTACCACTATCATTTCCATTCCCGTTCCCGTTCCCATTCCCACTTCCATTCCCATTACCATTACCATTACCACTGCCATTGCCAGTACCATTACCATTACCATTACCTCTACCTTTACCTCTACCCTTACCATTACCATTACCATTGCCATACCATTGCCATGCCACTGCCATTGTCATTGCCATTCCCATTGCCATTGCCATTGCCATTACCATTACCATTACCGTTGCCATTGCCATTACCATTGCCAATCGCTACCCCGTTACCACTATCATTACCGTAACCATTACCAGTACCATTACCATTACCACTGTCATTACCATTACCATTACCATTACCATTGCCATTGCCATTGCCATTGCCATTGGAGGATTTCAGTAGGAATCATTCAGTGGAGGGTTTCAGTAGGAATCCACATGTGGAGGATTTCGGTAGGAATCATTCAGTGGAGGGTTTCGATAGGAACCCTTCTGTCGAGGATTTCACTGTGAATCATTCTTATGGGGGCGTCCAATAGGAATCCTTCTAGGGGGGAGGGCAGATGTGGCCACGTCGCATTCCTTTTTTTTCCTCCTGGCGCCCCCCCCCCAGAAAAAAAAGCACTGATATTTTTTTTAGGTTTTTTTTTTCCTGGGGGGGGGGGGGCGCCTGGAGAAAAAAAAAGGCAGAGAGGTAGGAGGAGGGGGAGAGGGAGGAGGAGGAGGAGGAGGAGGAGGAGGAGGAGGAGGAGGCGGAGGAGGAGGAGGAGAAGGAGGAGGGCGACACAGAGCAGAGTTTGCACAGAAACAGTCGCGAACTCAGCGCGAAACCCTCGCGCGCGCGCTTTTGAACCCCTGCGACTCCACAATCCCCCGTTCTCGAGGAGGAGGAGGAGGAGGAGGAGGAGGAGTAGGAGACGGAGGGGTTGGAGCGTGCATGCAGGCTTGGGCGGTTTAGGTGTTTTTGTTAAGGAATGAAGAAGTGAAGGAGGAAGAGAGAGAGAGAGAGAGAGCAAGAGAACGAGAGAGGAGTATGACGAGGGTGAGGAGGAAGAGGATAATAAGGATGAGGAACACTCCATCGATGTCCTATAGTTTGCAGTTGCGTTGATTATCTAGTTGTTTCTTTCGGTCATGATTATCTTTCGGTTTTCTTTTGTTGTGTCCTCTAACTGTTTCCTGTTGCACGGGCTATCTTCTTGTTTTCTGTTGTATGGATTATATTACCTCTCTGATTCCTTATATGCTGATTATGTCATGGGTTCTTGTTGTATGGTTTCTCTGATGGTACTTGGTTGTCTATTTTGTCTTGCTGTTTCCTGCTGTATGCATTCTCCTACTGAGCCCTTCTGTGCTAATTTGTTGTTTTCAGTTGTACGAGTTTTCTTATTGTTTGTTGTTCTGGTTGCTTCCTGTTATATGAATTTTCTTTCTGATTCCTTCCGTGTTGCTAATATTATGGTTTCTTGTTGAATGGATTCCCTTTTTGTTTCCTGTTGTATGGGTTCCCTATTTGTTTCCCGTTGTATGTATTCTTCTCCTTCTGTTCCTTGTAGTCGTTTTTTTTGATTGTTTCCAGTTGCCCAGGTGTTCTTACTGTTTGCATTTTCCACTTGCCCGAAAACAGACCAAACCCAACATACGCATGACACGTGCAGAACATATGCCAACATCATAGACCGCTTGAGAGTTCCAACGCACAGCACATGGACACCACAAACGCCTGAGACGTACCAAATAATGCAAACAAACGCATGAGAGGTGTCAACAATACTAGGTCACCATCCTTGACCAGGGTGCCCGGAGAACCCCCAAATCCAAGCTGCCAGAGCAGGTGTCAATGCTCGCGCAGACACGCATGGTGTTTTGTTAGTTGTCCTTAGGGATGTCTCACACTTTTCTGTGTGGGTGATCCGTTGTCGGAGCGCGCCATGGTTTTGTTGCTCATTTTCGTTTGTATTATTTGGCGCTTATCATGCGTTTTTGTTTTAGGTTTTTTTTTGTGTGTACGTTTATCATGCGTTTTTGGTGTTTGGGTGCATTTTCTGATAGTTTTAAGTTCTTTTGGGATTCATCACATTACATTAGCACGCGCTAATCATATTCATACAGCAGGAACCAAACGATACACCAGGAAACAATGATATACTCCATACAACAGGAGACAAAGAGATAATCCATCCACCAGGAAACAATCATATACTATACAACAGGAATCAATCATGTAACCCGTTCAACAGGAAACAAACGGGATCCCGCACAACATGGAACAATATGACAAACAGCACGTAATGAACCAGTAAGATGGTGCATACACCAGAAAACGCAAAGATAATCCATACAGCAGGACACAATACGATAATGAGGATCCCTGGCTTTTTTAGCTGCCCCATTCCGATTGAACTACTTTTAGGTCTTTACAAATTCATCAATCCTCTGGACCTGACGTCTGCTGATTGAATTTTACAAGCCAATCGGAACCCTCTGGATCTGATCTGTTCCGCATTTGTTTCGCTATAATGAGACTCAGGTTCGAATGCTCAACAATTCGTCTCTCTTTCTCTCTCTCTCTCTCTTTCTCTCTCCCTCTCTATATCTCTCTCTCCCGCCCCGCTCCCTCCCTTATTGTTTTTTGTTCTCTCTCTCTCTATTTTCGTTCTTTCTCTTACTCATTCTCTTTGTCTCTCTCTCTCTCTCTCTGTCTCTCCCTCTCTCTTTTTTCCCCAAACAGCGCTGAAACGCACCAGGCCTACATGCAGGCTGCCGCCGGATGAGGAGGAGGTGGAGGAGGATGAGGTGGGATGATGAGCTGATGATGCTGATGCTTATGGTGATAGTGATGGTGATGGTAAAACTGAGGGCGATGACGATGATGATGATGACGACGATGCTGCTGCTGATGATGATGGTGATGATGATGCTGATGACCTTGATGATGAACTTGATGATGATGCTGATGATGATGGTGATGGTGGTGGTTATAGTGATGGTGGTGATGGTGGTTATGATTATGACGATGATATCGAAGATGGTGATGCTGCTGCTGATGATGATAACGACGACGGTAACGATGGTGTTGCGGATGAGGATGAGGATGATGTTGATGATGATGAGGAGTAGGAGGACGAGGAGGAAGATCAGGAGGAAGAGGAGACGCCACGGTTTTTCGTTAGTCAATGTTTGGCGAGGAGGTTGAGGAGGAGGAGGAGGAGAAGGAGGAGGAGGAGAACGAGAAGGAAGAGAAGGTGCGTACCTTCCCAAAAACAAGGAAGGGGCTGAGAGTTTCGGTCGCGTGCCTATCTCCTGGAGCTCGCCACGAGCCACGGGGTCCTTGGCCATGGGGGCCTTCCTGTAGGGTCCCAGAGAAGGTCACATGCACTTGGGGCTGGTGCCTGTGCTCATCAGGAAGGCCACGCGGCTCCAGGAAAGCCCCTGGGCCCAGGACCCTGTCGTCTTCTGACCCCTTTGGCTGCATGGCAAATAGAGCGCATGCTCGCGAATCGAGAGGGAAGGAACACAGAGGCCATGACCACGTCGTGGGACCCTGTCGACGCCGATCTCGGTCATGTCCATGCTGGCCGTCGCCGCTTCAAGAGGATGACCCACGAATTGGACGGTGACCTAGTTGGACGGTGACGATGACCAGGATGGCACAAGACCAGATGAGAGAGAGGAGGACACGCCGCTTCGAGAGGATGACGAGCGAATTGGCGATGACCGAGAGGGACGGTGACCAGGATCGACACCGACGTCTCCGCGATCCGTCCTGGTCGTGGTCCTCGTCTTCTCTGCCTCCAGCGACCGCGGCTGCTGCGGGGGGGCGCCCCGGCGGCTCAAAGAGGCCACGGGCTCCCCCCTGACGGTGGGGCTTCCCCGGGGCCCCCCTGCCGAGCCCAGGCGTCAGGGGTGCTGGACCCGAGACCTCCTGGCTATATTGCCAGGGGCAACACTCAAGGGGGGGGGATCTGCCCAGGGGGGCATGCACGGACCCCTGGTTGCCCACTGCTCGCCGATGGGGGCCTGACTGCAGCCCACCCCGCCGAGGAGCGCCTTCTCGACGATATACGTCGTCGACGTGCCGCCGACGCCGGGGCGATGCCCACCCCCCTCGGAGCGAGTTCCCCTTTCCTGCTCTCCTCGACTCGGCGGCTCTCTGGGCCTCTGCGGCGGCTCAGCGAGCAGCCGAGGCGCTCGGCTCCAGCAGCGGGTGGTCCGGATGGGGGCCCGCCTGGGCACCGAGCGCCCAGGGGCCTCCGTGGGGTCTTCTGGAGGTCTCCAGAGGTCTCCACGGAGGTCCCAGGGAGGCACCGGGAGGTCCCCTTGAGTGGGGGCCCAGGAAGCGCCAGGGACGTCTGGGATGCTTCCTCCCCGAGCCCAGACCTCAAGAGCGAAGCACGTGGGGCGCTCCAAGACGGGCCCGGGCCTTCGAGGGTCGAAGGGGTGGCCATCTCTTCCGGGGCGGCGGCAGGTCGGCGGGAGTAACACGAGGCCGCCTCCGCCGGTGGAGGCCGGCGGAGGCTCGGCGGAAGCTCGGCGGGAAAGGAGAGGATGTGCCCCCCAAGAGGTGACAACGTTTTTGGGCTCAGGGTTTCCGAAGTTCAAGCCTTGGCGGCCCGAGCACCGAGGCGCGACCCCAGGGATGGCTGCGCCGGCCCGTGGATGCGCTTCTCGCGGGGCGCCCGCGCATCGTCGCCCTGCACGTCCACGGGGCCGCGGGAGGAGTGCGGGCCGGGAGGCCGCAGATGCGGAGATGGTTTCCCGCCCGCAAGGAGCCTGGAGCTTTGAGCCTCGTCTCGCGGCCGAGCGGGCCCCCCCGAGATCCGACTGCGCGAGACTTTTTTCGTCGGCGGCGAGGCAGAGGCAGTCCGCTCCAGCGTGTGGCATGTCGGGGCAGCCGAAAGGCTAATTGGCTGGCGTGCAAGAGGGGGTGGGAAAGATGAGAGCGGCTGCGCGGGGGGAGGGAAGAGCGCTCAGACGTGGAAGAGTTCCGCGTCGAGGGGGCCAGGGCGACCGACCGAGGCAGCGTTGATCGTGGCAGCAGCCGGGGCCGAGGCGGTGGCGCACCCACGGGTGCTGCCAGGGCGCGACTGCGCGAAATCCATGCCAAGAAACACCCTGCGGGCCTCCAGGGTGCCCTGGGTTTCTTGGCTTTCGATGGTTTTGCTGTGTAAGGCGTGACGCTCCCATGCCAAAAAAATGGACGGACGCCCTGGGGTCTCAGGGTTAGGTTTCTCGTGGAAGGTTTCTTGTGGTCGAGCTCCTACTGTAGCACCACCGCGAAAAACCACGACCCGAGTCCCGGACCCCAACTTTCTGCTTCAGTTCTCGGGCCGGATCGATCTGCGAGGACCCCGCGCCCCGAAACCGGGCGACCACGGCTGGTGTGAAGAAAATGGCGGCGTGCGGAGGTTCCGTGCTCCTGCTGTGCTCCTGCTGTGCTGTTGTCTCCGCTCCCCCCCCGGAGAGATCTCGGGGCGGAGAGCGCTGCGGCCTGGGCCTCGGCAGGGGCGTCCTGCCGCGGGACGCGGCGGCGAGGCCTCACGCCCGGACGCACTGCTGTGTGCAGGGCCCCCCAGCCGCGGGCGGCGTGCGCGAGATCCGCGCGGAGAAGAGAGGCGGGAGCGTCGGCGAGCGAGGGGGGGAAGTGAGAATCCAAGGAGGAAAAGGTACCCATACCTCTACCCTTTCTTCGTTTTCCTCTTTTTGGACCTCCTCCCAGACAGTCCCGACAGGGCCCCAGGAGGCCCCAGGAGGTTCTCAAGAGGCCCAGAAAGGGCCCTCAGAGACCCCCAAGAGACCTTCAGGAAGCTTCAAGAGGTCCCCAAGAGTCCCAAAAGATTCCGCAAGGACCCCACAGAAGTTCGAAAACGCCCGAAAAGGCCCCCAAGACAGGCCCAAAATGGGTCAGGAACCCGAACATGACCCTAAGACAGCCCAACAGATCCAATACGCGCCCCAAGACAAGCATAAGCCATAAGGGGCTGCACCACGTCCCACATGCAGAGGCCCTCAGGAGGCTCGGGGAGGCTCCAATGAGGTCCATTTGACGTTAACATTCTGAACGCGAGGCCCCCAAGAGCGTACGGCGGCGCAAAACAGCTTCAGCGTCGAGATAATCGAGCCCCGCTGCGACGCGGTCCCGAGGCCCCCCAAGGCCCTCACACGGCTCCTTCCATAGTCCCAAAGACACGGTCATTGGTAAGCCCAGGTCGCCGTTCGACATTCTGCTGTGTCCTCCATGCCGTCTCTTACCCAAGTCTTTCGGCACTCGCGAGCCCTTCACTGCGTTTCCGGTCCCTCCTCTGTGGCCACCACCGCGTACATGTATATAGACATGCATGTGTGTACACGTAGATTTGCCCAAGTAGACATGATACATATGTATGCGCAAACATAGATTATATATATATATGTATGTATGTATATATATATATATACAAGACTGCAGTGGCGCTTCGCGCCATGCACCTTGGTCCTTCGAGTTTCGCACGCGGGCGGCGTGCGTGCGCGTGCACATTCGCGTGCGAATACGTGCATACATGCCTTACGCGCGCACGTGCATGCACGCCATACATATATTGGCATACAGGTGTGTGTGTGTGTGTATATATATATATATTCCTCTTATAAGCCCGGGCGGGGGGAACCCCTCCCCCTCAAAACCGGACTCCCGGGATCTGCAGCCTTGGGACCCTCCGGACGGGCCTCGAAGCGGCCCCCTGGGCCTCGCAGGGCGTTTTGCCAAGCCTTCCCAGCACACCTAGGGCGATCAGGGGGTCATCGGAGACGTCCCAGAGACCCCAAGACAGCACAAGAGCGCTAAGCGTGGTCGACTGACCTCAAGATGGCCCAAGAGGCTCAGGGCGGCCCCAAAGAGGCTCCAAGAGCACTTCTAAGCAGCCCACGAGGCAAAAATCATTGATTTTCGGATGCTTTTTGGGAATTTGGGGTTCTCCTCTTTCGCTTCCCGACGCTCCCAAGACGGCGGTTCTTCCGGGTCCGAAAGTCGCTGGAGGTGCAAAATCATCCACTACATCCGAAAGGGCTTCAGGCAGTCAGAGAGCCCCAAAACCGGCCAAACGGGTCCAAGGTGGCTCTACAGAGCCATGGAGCCTAGTGGCCCAAGACACCCTCCGAAGCATTCCAAATCGTGACCCGGTCGCTCAGGGAGACCGCGGTTGGAGGCAGGGCGGCCCGAGGAAGCAAGAGGCTCTCCATGGAGGAGCCTCCGCAAAAAAAAAACTGAGGAGGATGGGGAGAATGCGCAGGGTATGGCGAAAATGAGGAAAATCAGCATGGAGGAAGGATAACGAATAACATTATTACAGCGGCGATGCCGGAAAAGGAAACAAGGAGTTATCGCTAAATTGTCGGCTTGACCTTCCTGCTATTCTGCCTGCATGCGAAACTTCAAGGACCAAGGTGCATGGCGCGAAGCCCCACTGCAGTCTTGTATATATATATATATATATATATAGTCTTGTATATATATATATATATATATATATACATATATATGTATGTATGTACATGTGTGTCGGTATGTTGATGTACGTAATCTATAAATATGAGGCGACGGGGAGAGGGTCCGTGACGGACCCCAAAGGGGGGCCCAGATTTAAGTCGGGCGTGTCCTTCTTGCGGGAGGAACATTCAAAAAATCGTCAAACAAATCGCCAGGGGACGATTTTCCGTGCTACTTTGACTATTTCTGAATCTTGTTTGGCTGTTTCCAATTTTTCTTCCAAAATTCGCCTGGTCGAGCCGACCTAAGCCCTGGTCGAGCAACAGGCTTGTGAGCTCGCTGGCTCAGCCCCCGTGGGCCAGTAGCTGGCTGCGCCAGCGACGTGCCGTGCAGCAGCGCTTGCCGAAGCTCTTGCCGGCTGATACAGGGCGAGGGGTGGGTGAGCAGGCCTCTGCTGACGAACGAGCAGCACCCACCCATACCTGGAGGGGGGGCGGATGGGGCTGTGGGTGCGTGGTGTCGGATGGACCCAGAGCCAGTCCTCCTCCCTCCGACTCCCTACATGTGGGTATGAGTGTGTGTGTGTGTGTGTGTTGTTCGTTCGCCATTTGCGAGGCCCCCCCCCACCGTCTCAGCGGGCCTGCGCCGCCGCGACCGATGGGCAAGGCGGCGGCGGTGGCAATCGCCACGGGTGTCCGCGGGCAGACCAGGAGACCGCCGAAGGCGTGGCCCGACGTTTGTTCCGGACGGCGACTACGTCTCCATCGCCATCGTTTTCGTAGTTTCCAACGTCGTCTTTGTCGTCGTGGTCGCGGTCGTGGTCGTGGTCGTGGACGTGGTCGTGGTCGTGGTCGTGGTCGTCGTTGTCGTCGTCGTCGTCGTCGTGAATGTCGTCCTTCTCGCCGCCGTCGTCGTCGTCTGTCGTCGTTGTCGTCTTCGTCGTCGTCGTTCTCGTCGTCGTCGTCGCTGCCGACGTTGCCGTCGCCGTCGCTGTCGTCGTCCTTGGTGGATCAGTTGGGAGGAGGAGGGGGAGGAGGCAGGAAGTAGGAGGGGGGGAATGTAGGAGGAGGGGGAGGAGGATGAAGAGAAGACCGGATGCAGAAGGCAGGAGGTGCGCGTTGGGAGTCAAGGGGTAGGAGGAGGAGGAGGAGGAGGAGGAGGAGGAGGAGGAGGAGGAGGAGGAGGAGGATATTCCAGGATATTCCGCTATCACAAGAGTGATACAACATCTGAGACTATCGCGATTTATGGCGAAGCGAATTACACATTAAGTTGACTTTCTCCTCGGCCGCAGCGAAACAGAAGTAATCGACGACGAACTATGGATATGCCAGCGCTGAGAGAAACATATCGAAGGGCATGCCCATAAGACCTGATCGCTGAAGCTTACGGAACACGTGGATGCCGTAGATGGGTACTTCCAACACGCCACATCCCATAACGGATGATGTTGTTGATGATGATGATGATGATGATGAGGATGATAATGATGATCCGATGGTTATGATGATGCTGACGACGAAGACGGTGAGGATGAGGATGAGGAGGAGGAGGAGGAGCATGATGAGGAGCAGCAGGAGGAGGATAATGAGGATAATGATGATCACGAGGAGGATGAGGAGGACGAGTCATAGCAATAAGAATAGTGCTGATCATAGAAATCAGAAGACAAATAGTAATAATATGAATAATACTACTAAGAAGAAACAGGCTGGGGAAGGTTTTCTCCTAACGCCGCCACATGGTCCAATGCCGCATAACAGGAGGCTTTGTGTGAGCGATGGTGGCACTATGTGGTACGTTGGCCGAACACACTGCTGCGCTTCGGATGTCCACACCCACTGCCCCGGTTATGCTGTAGCGCAACAGTGCAGAAAGTGGGCCACTATGTGTGTTCAGTACACACCGTCCTGTTTCGCGTGTTTGCACCCACGACGTGTGTGAAATGTCAGTTCACTGTCGTCCACACATCGACAACACCCAAAAAAAAAAAAAAAAAAACAAAAAAAAAAAAAAATCGACAACACCCAATGTGTATTGGGAACGCCCAGGGGTCATAACGTTGCGAATGTATACGCCCACCACGTGTGTGAATGAATGATTCCTTCGTTTCCCTGCACTATGTGACAGCATACAGTGTGTCTCGGAGCGTCGGGCCCCCCCCACAAAGACGCCGACGACGACCAAGATGACTACGACGACGACGATGATGATTTCGACGAGCACGACGACGACTACGACGACGTTGACGTGCGCTCTCGCCCGAACGCCAGCCACTCCCTGGCTCTCGCCTCATCGCTGGCTAGTGTCTCGGCCTGGCCGACCGCTCTCGGCCCAACCTCGCAAATTGCGAGGACGTCTCAGGCGAAACCGGGCCCAAACTAGGCAACGCCAGGCAATTTGTGAGGACGTCTCACGCAAAACCGGGCCCAAACCAAGCCAAACCATGCATATTGTGAGGACGCTCAGGCGAAACCGGGACCAGGCAAATTGTGAGGACTGCTCAGCCCAAACTGGGCCCAGACCAGGCCAAACCAGGCAAATTGTGAGGATGTCTCACGCGAAGCCAGGCCCAAACCAGGCCAAACCAAACAAATTGTGAGGACGGCTCGAGCAGAACCAGGCCCAAACCAGGCCAAACCAAGCAACATGTGAGGACGTCTCAGCCAAAACCGGACCCAAATTAGGCCAAACCGACCAAATTGTGAGGACGTTTCAAGCAAAACCGGGCCCAAACCAGACCTAACCAGGCAAATTGTGAAGACGTCACAGGCCAAACCAGGGGCCAAACCAAGGATGTCTTTGGCAGGCGGTTTGCGCCGCCCAACCAAGCCAAACCAGGCCAAACCAGGCCAAATCAGGGCCCAAACCAGGCAGACTTTGAGGACGTCCCACACAGAATCGCCCAAACCAGGCTCCACCCACTCTCCTTAATAAGGTTTCAGTTAAAGGACTGAATCACCCCCAGGCCCCCCCCTGTCGCGAGCCCGCTTAGAATTTTATGGGGGGCGCGTTTGGACCACGTGTCTGGTGAGGCGGACGGGGTTGGATGCAGAAGGTTTCGTTTGTCACTCGGTTGTTCTTGGGGCTTTGGTGTGGCGGAAGGAGTTTTACCGAGCATGTAGGAAGACAAAGACGAATGCAAATACTTATACCAGTACCAATCATATTAATACGAAGACGGATAATACAACTACTGCTAATATTACGATTATTGATGAGACTAATGATACGGGTGTGAATGCTCGTAATATCGCAAATGGCACTGGTAACCGTACTAACGCTATTAAGACTATTAGCAACACAACCAGTATACATATTAGTACGACTAATTGTAATAGTGCTACTAGCAGTATTATTAATGCGGGCAGTAGTAATGTTATTATTTAGTACTCATACTGCAAATTTTAACATTACGAATATTAGTACCAGAACTATTGCGAAGGCCTTACGGCCAGTGCCGCCGACCCTACAGGCGGAGACGACGAGCAGGACAAGGACGTTGAGGAGCAGGAGGTGGAGGACGTCAGGGAGCTGGAGGGGGGAGGAACAGGAGGAGGAGGAGGAGGAGGAGGAGGAGGAGGAGGAGGAGGAGGAGGAGGAGGAGGGGAACGGGAGGAGGAGCAACGAGCACATGAAGCGACGCGCCGAGTCGAGACGAAGGACAGGCCAGAGGAAAGGGAAAAGGTGAGAAGCACAATCGCACACAGAACGACGAGGGCACACCCTGCAATAGCCCAGCAAAGCATCACGGCCACAGGGCACACGCTCACTCACCAACCAGAGGCCTGGCCAGGAGCAACACAGGAACTGGAAAGCAGAACCTGGAGCAGACGCATGCAAGCACCGACGATCAACTCACCAGACGATGCCATACACGCGGGAAAATACAAAACGAGTTAAAACGGAATTTAAGGCGTTAAATCCTGAAGCAACCCCAGCCACTGCACAGCAGGGTCTGAAACCTGGAGCCTACGGGGCATGGGGATGGGGTGCTTTCGGCCGTCACTGGGATGACGGCCCGAAGCGAAGTTATCTCGGCGCCACCTCCGCTGGGGGTTGGACACGAGAGCCTGCGGGTCGCAGGTGCCATACAGGTCGGAACGGGCGGCCTTCGCAGAGAAGGAGCCACACCTCGTGCATCCTAGGATCTCCCCAGCCCTGTACAGGATGTGACCTCGGGCCGCCTCGGGCGGCACGAACGCATCCCCATCCGACGGGAGCACCGTGCTGGGAGGGGCAGCCGTGGCCCTACAAGGGGCTGCCAGACGGGGGCGCTTCTTCGAGCCGTCGAGGGCGGTCGCCGCATCGCGGACCACCCCTTGGGGACGCGACTCGAACCGAACCCTGGGCTTGACCTGCCTTACGAAAGGCTCCGCCAGCTCCTTGATTGACCTGGCCTGGCTCCTGGACTCCTGGGCCACCCCATAGGGAGGAGGAGGAGGCGGAGGAGGAGGAGGGTCCTCAAGGCCCAGAGGAGGAGCAGGAGGAGGAGGAGGCGAAGTCTCCTCGGGATCCCCTGAGGCCTTCTTGGCCTCCAGCCGCGGGCACGCCACCTTGCCCTCCGAGGCCTCCGAGGGGTCCCTGGGGCGCTTGGTCCTAAGGGGCTCAGGCTCTCTGGGGGCTGACGGGGGCTGCGGGTCCACAGTCCTAGGCAGAGGGAGATCAACAAAACAAACCTGCGCCATCATTCGCCTCTTACTAGCGGCGGATCGCGCGAAGCGCGGACAATTAGCGCATTTCCAGCCACACAGCGCGCGCTCAGGTGCATGGCGCCTCTGGTGGCTCAGGAGCGGCGCGGGAGGCCGCCGCTCTCGCCGTGGACGACCCCGTCGGAGTCGCTGCTGCCGTCGAGCTCGCCTCGAGACCGTCGGCATCCTGTCGGGCCTCGTCTCGACCAGCTCCTGCGTGTTGCCGATCCAGGCCGCGATCTGGCGGACTCGGTCCAGGAGCTCCCAGTGCCGAGCACGCGCCGCTGGTGGGATGTCGTGCTTGGCGAGCCCCTTCTTCGCCGCCACGTCGGCATAGTCATTGCCCTTCTTGCCATGGTGATGCCTGCTGTCCTCCTGTGTCTGGTGGCTCTTGACGTACTCGATGGTGAGGATGTCGCTGATGCCTCCATGATCCTCGAGCGCGTGCCAGAGCAGCCGCCACAAGTCGACGTGAGCCCGTCGAGGATGCAGGCACCACTGCTTGCCTTGGTTGATACCGTCGATCGTCATCATACAGTCGGTGTGTATGTGGAGGGGGAGGATGCCATTCCTGAGGGTCATGATGATGGCGTAGAGCTCGGCTCTGGGCACCGACTGCTGAGCTCCTGGGAGAGGACCGAACGCTAAGCCTTTCAATCGTTGGTCGTCCATGAGGGCCAGTCCCCAGCCCGCTCGAGCAGCTTCAGGCCACCCAGTGTGCGTGCGACCTGCTCCGTCGGTGTACACCTCGCCCGTGATCTGATGAAGCTGGCCGCCGTAGGCGTAGTACCAGATCTCCTCGCTAACTGGTGGAGGCACAACTGGGAGCTGATCTCGATCAAGCATGGCTCGCGTGAAGAGCATGTCGTTCTCAGGAGCCTGGCGCGCCTCATCAATGATTTCTTGATCCACTGCGAGCGCACGCTCCCCAGCCAAGTTGGGGCAGCATCATAGTCGATGATGGGAACGGGAGGAGGAGGAGGAGGGGGAGGAGGAGGAGGAGGAGGAG
>CAUYUJ010022288.1:40000-45050 GCA_963575745.1 Prorocentrum cordatum | reverse complement strand
TCGCCCTCCCCCTTGTCCTCCTCCTCCTCTTTCGCAGTCCTTCTCTTCCTCCTCCTCCTCCTCCTCTTTCTCCTTCATTCGGTGCGCAGCCCGAGGCCCACGGCCACTCCGCGTCGAAGCTCGCCGAGGGCGTCCGCGACCTCTCCAAGATGGTGGACTAGGCGGCTTCGAAACGCATTGATGGTCAGCATCACCGGCTCCAGGAACACATTGCCGTGTGGATGCGCGCTGCCGGGTCCCGTCTTGACGATCATGACTCTGCCGTCGCCTTCTTCCGCTCCGAGACCAAGCAGCTCCACGACCTCATCGTGGTCGCCAACACCGCCCCGAAGGAGCCGCCTGTCAACGCAGCAGGCTTCGAGCGGGACACGACCCCACCATCATCCACGTCACGGCGTAGAAGTTTATTCCGTTGGCCGCTGTCAAGCAGGCCATCATCGACTGTATTGTCGAGACCAGTGTCGTCCCCGAGTTCTTCTCCGTGTCTGTTGCGGAGGATGTGCGCCGCAGCTCCACTGTGCAGTTTAGCGGCGCTGTGGCCCCTGCAGACCGCCGCGTTTCGAAAGTTGTCTGCGCAGCGCCTAGGACCTGGCCAATGGAAACGTTTCGAGGCGACAGCTGCTGATGGTCAGCTCATTCATCTCCACCTGGGCCCCGACAGGGATCTGCTGAATATCACGATGAATATGCAGGCCCGCAAGATCCGCGACGCGTTCGAGCACATCGACCCCTCCAATCCGTGGTTTGTCGACAAGGATCGTGGGTACGTCATGGCGGAGTGGGGCCCGATCCTCAGGATCAGCTCGAACCGTGGGGACACCCCGTCTTCGCTCCACTGGGCTGACAACATCATCACGAAACTCAGCCTTCCGAAGCAGGATACCGTCGTTGCGGCGAGCACCAGTGCGCCCCCCCGACGTGGCGGAGTGAGGCCTTTCCCCCTCTATGTCGGCTTCTCCGTGGCGAGCGCGCTGGTCCCATGCCAGCCTCCTTCTCGTCATGGATTGCCAGGGCGCTCCTCCAGCACCGCGTCGCGAACGCCAAGGGCAAGCTGACCAAGCGTTCAGACTTCTCGAACGGGGTCGTCTGCTTGCGAGACTTCATTGGGAACGTCTCCTCTGGCCCCCGCGTCTTCTTCACCCGCTGCGAGGATTCGTTGGTGTAAGGAGGTGTGGCAACTATTCTTCCTGCTGGCTGCCCTGCAGCTGTTCGGCCTTCTGTGCTCGCCGCTGACCGTGTTCTGCGTCTTCAGCTCGACCATCAGGGCCATCGTTTTTTCCATTGCCATGTGCACAACCGTGCTTTTCTCCATGACCAGATGCGGCACCTTAAGCGCCCCCCCACCCCCCAGAGGCACCAAGGCGGTCCTGTGCGACCCCGCCAAGGCCACCGCCGTGGTTCACGGTGACTTCGACTTCGCGCCTCCTTCCCCGCTGATGCTGCGCCGACCTGGAAGGCGGATGGCCGCGGGCATGGGCCAGCGCGCGCATGCTGCTTGGTGGCAGCGTATGATTGCACCGCTCACGAGGTCTCGTCTGGCAACCCCACGCACTAGGAAGCCTGCGGTCACTCGTTCTCGATCATCGACGTATTCTGGGTCAGTCTTCCTGGGTGGGCTATGTGCCAGGTCACTGCTGTCCCTCGGATCGCTGGCTTTCCCGAAGAGTTGTTGGTGCAGAAGGTCAATGATCGTGCGGCGCACGTGCGCACCTTTGCGCAGAGACAGGTGAGGCCCACCGAGCACCAGGGTATCCCGCGGCGCATCTTCGTCTCAGATGCCTTCGAGTTGCTTCTGGTCTCAGTCGCCACCCGCCTCAACTGTGTCGACGGGCCGCCTCCTCGCCAAGTTGTTTTTACTCAAGTGGGCTGTCCGCGAAGTGGCGCGTGATTTTCGCGATCGCATGCTTCGCGCTGACACTGAAGCTCTGGGCTCGCAGCTGCTGGTCGCCAGGCAGGCGGCGCGTGCTGTCTGGCGCAGCGTCGTGGCCCTCGCGTCTCGGCCGCGGCTCCCCCGCCCGACAGCGGCGGGCTCCCTCGCGATCTCCGGTGGATCGGTGCGGCTGGCTCGTGCTCTGGTCTTTCAGCAGTGGAGCGAGGCCGTTCGTCGTCGGCGCGTTGGTCGGCGCCGCCTGCAGCTGGGGGGATCTTGCAGTCCGCCCTGCGCAGCAACTGCGTCGCCGGCTCCAGGCGCTGGAGCGCCGCGCCTCTCTGGCCCCCGCCGTCGAAGCGCCTCGTTCTCCGAGGGGCCGGGTCCGCCGCCGACGCCAGCTACGTTGCCGCGGACCAGGCGCGCGTGCACGGGCGCCGGCTTGAGCGCTGGGGGCCCGTCTTCAAGGCGAATCCCGCCGACCGCGCCTTGGCCGCGCTGCGCGTCGCAAGCCGCGTCGCGAAGCTAGACTTCAACGGTCTCGACCCGCCCCCCCCTGCGCCACTCGCAGGCGTCGCGCGGCGGCTCCGCCGCTCGGGGCCTGGACTGGACGGTGCCCCCTGTTCGACCTGTTGCACCTCCCCCACTTGGCTCGGCATCCTGTCCGGCGCCATGATGTGGACCCTCTTGGGGCAGGCGCTCTTTGTGAACTCCGGCGGCGCGCTGCAGGTCTGGCCCCCGAGGGCGACGAGCGGGCCGACGCGGCTTCGCGCGGGCGCGCCCGGCGCGCAGTCGGCGGCCAGAGTCCTTGGCCCGAGGGTCGCGGACATTCAGATCGTGGCAGCCGCTGTCCACGCGCGTCTCAGCGCGTCGACCGTGGGCCGGGCCTCTCGGCCCCAACGGGGGTTTGTCCCCGAGAGGAACTTCGGCCTCGACGTCCTCGAGCTCGGCCCCGTGGGCAGGACCTGCTCGGGCGCCCCGCGGGCGTGGGCGACCTTCTCCGCCTCGGTCGCCCCGAACTTCGGCGCCGCCTTCCCGGGCCTCTCGCAGGAGTTCATGTGCTTCGTTTTCGCAGCCGTGGAGGTCCCAAGGGCCTTTGCTCTCGGTGATCGACCAGGTGTGCTCGGAGTTGGAGGCGGTCGCGATGGCGCAGAACGTTCTGGCGCGCGCGTGGTGGGCCATCTCGGGCATTATCCAGGGCTGCTCCGTCAGCGCGGCGATCAGCGCGGCCGCTGCCCCCCCCCTCTCTCGGCCGACCTGCAAACGAGGCTCGATGCGCCCTGCGAGGGGTTTCCGAGGGCTTGCGCGGACGATATTGGCTGCGCGGTGAAGGAGTTTCCATCCCTCGCCGCGCTGGCGGGCGTCATGGCGGCGGCGGAAGCTGCGTTTTTTTTTTTTTTTTTTTTTTTTTTTTTTTTTTTTTTTTTTTTTTTTTTTTTTTTTTTTTTTTTTTTTTTATATTATTTATTTTTTTTTTTTTTTTAAAAAAATAATATATTTATTTAAAATATTTTTTTTTATTTTTCCCCCCCAACATTCTTCTTTCTTCTCTCTCTCTCTTTCTTATACATATGTATATATATATTTCTCTCCCTTTTCCTTTACTCCTTGCTTTGTGCCTGGGCAAGTGCAAGCTGGCCCCGTTTCGCCGCGAATTTTCGGACCGAGCCTGCGCCGCCGAGGTTCGTCGAGCTCTTCGTGCCGAGGCACCGTTGTCCGCGAACGTCCAGATTGTGAGCCCCCTCGTCCACTTAGGCTTAGCTGTGGGTCCTGCTGCTGGCGATGACGCGTGCAGGCCGGCCCCTGCGATCAAGGCGCAGACCCGGTCGGGGCTGGTTTGGCGCGTCAGTCCACCCGCGCATCTCTGCGGTCTTGTTCTATGTGACGCAGTTCCGTAGTGCCGCCTCATGCCGACGTGGCTCCTCGAAGGAGAACTGATCGCCCTCGCCCGCGCGTTCTGCGTCCCGGCGTGGGCGCAGCTCGTATCGGCCGGTGGGCCTGCGATCTCCCTCTGGCTGGCGCACTGGTGCGCTTCTCCGCGCTGCTCGCCGCGCCCTTCCTGAGTGCGAGCAGCTTCGCGCCTGGCTTCGGCGTCGGCGCATTCGGCTGGTGGGCGAGCGCTTTTTGGCTCAGCTCGCTTCCGTGCGGCCCCGCCCCGTCTTCTGGCGCAGCGAGGCCTTCGCCGAGGCCCTCCGCGACATGGTGCGCGGCTTTGCCTCGTCAGTGGTCCGTTCGCCCGACTTGCCTTGCGTCGCTAGACGAGCCGCCATTGAATCGAGGGGTGGTAAGTCCTCACGCTGGTCGAGGGATGCAGAAGGCGATCACCGTTCAGGTCCAGCGCCTCCGGGCCAGCCACCCCTCTGCGAATGTTCGCCGAGCGGCTAGCTCTCGCCTGCCCCGACATTCTCGAGAACGGCGCATCGCCACTGTCCCTCGCTTTCTGTGGCGTGATATTCGCAAATTCTACCGCCTGGGCCCTTGCGCGCCTCAAGGCGGTGGCGGTTGCCTGGGCGACCTCCTGGCGCATTTTGGGTGCACGCGGGAGGCGGCGTCGTCGCCCTGGTCGCCGTGATGCGCCTGACACGTCGCAGCGCTGCCTAGGTAGCCCGAGGTTCAGGGAACGCGTTCAGCGCGCGGTGGGGCGCTCTCGACCCCGACATCTCCCAGGCCGCCTGGGGCTCATCAGTGACGCGGCGAAGCTCGACAAGATTGTCCTGGACATCGCTGTCGCGCACTTCGTTTATCACTCGGCCACTCGCGCCGCGCTGACGGTTGCCTGGTCCTCCTCGTTCGTGTGTGCCCGCGTCCTTGCCGCTCTCCGGTCGGTCTCGTTGGGCTCGAACTCACCCGCTCGTCTCCCGCCGAGGTCTAGCCGACCTACCGACTTGCCCGCGCCGGCCGCCCGCTCTCGCCCAATCTCGCTCTGCTCGGCATCTCCCTCGTCTTCGACCACCTCGCGCAGCCCGCGTTCTGTGCGTCCTCCGCAGGGTGCCCATCTAGGGGGCCGCGCACCTCTTGGCCATCCCCCAGCGTGATGTAGGGCGGCTTTGTCGACGCTGATCTCGAGTGGCACTTGGTGATGCTGTGCCTGGGGGCCTCCATGCTACCTGCCGCCCTTCAGCTGCTTCCCGCGCCACGCCTTCGCTTGCCTCTTCCGCATCTTCGGCGCTCGCGCATCCGCTG
>CAUYUJ010022288.1:5000-35000 GCA_963575745.1 Prorocentrum cordatum | reverse complement strand
GTCCGAAGGCAATTTTTGGAGGACGTCTCGAGCGAAACGTTTATTCTTTAACACAACTGTTGAAAGCCCATGGGTTGTTCAATAATTTCGCTTCTTGGGTAGTCTTGGAGGTCATCCGAGATCGCTCCAAAAAGATACCTTGCAAGAGCTCTTGGTGCATTTCATTTTTTCGAGGATGTCTCAGGCGAAACGCCCATTTTTCGAGGATCCGTATATTAGGCGGGCGATTTCAAGATTTCCATGTTTGGAGGATGTCTCGGGCGAGCCGCCCATTTGTAGCAAACGACGTGTTAAGATACGACCCCCAACTTCACGATTTGGCGAGGATGTCTCGAGCGAAACGCTCGTTTTTAAAACTTATCTTGACATGAACTGGAAGCGCGTGAAATCAAAGAGCTTGGCAAGAACGTGCGCCAACATCAGGTTCGTATGTCGCGTAGGCGCTCTTTCCGAACGTCCACAGGGGGTACCAGGTGGACTTCGCTATCCGCGCCAGTTCAGACGTGCGGCTGACCCCGAAAGTCCGCAAAAAGAACCAGATGGAGTTCACGATCCGCGCAAATTCCGATGTGCCGCTCACCCCGAACGTCCACAAACGATACCAAATTGAATTCACCATCCGCGCAACTTGAGCCACCGCTCACCGCGAACGTCCGCAAAAGATACCAGGTGGAGTTCATTACCCGCGCGAGTGTAGACGTGGCGCTTACCCCGAACGCCCCCAAACGATATCAGGTGGAGTTCACTACCCGCGCGAGTCCAGAAGATTTTTGGAGGATGTCTCGAGCGAAAGGCTTTGTTTTTAACAGAACTGTTGAACAACCGTGGGCTTTTCAATGATTTCGCCTTCGAGGACCCGTCCGAAGGCAATTTTTGGAGGATGTCTCGAGCGAAACGCTCATGTTTAACAACGCTGTTTAAAACCATTGTTTTTCAATACTTTCGCTTCTTGGGTAGTCTTGGAGGTCATCCGAGATCGCTCCAAAAAGATGCTTTACAAGAGCTCTTGGTGCACTTCATTTTTTTTGAGGATGTCTCGGGCGAGACGCCCAATTCCGAGGATCCGTATATTAGGCGAGCGATTTCAAGATTTCCATGTTTGGAGGAGGTCTCGGGCGAAACGCTCATTTTTAGCAAACGACGTGTTAAGATACGACCCCCAACTTCACGATTTGGCGAGGATGTCTCGAGCTCAACGCTCGTTTTTAAAATCCGGCAGGTCTGAATCAGAGAGCAACGCCGAGACCTTCCCCCCCAAGCTTCCCCCAGTTGATAATATTTCCCTCCGGGTCTTCACCAACGTCCATCGCGCGACTCTTCGAGTGCAAGCGCGCTTCCCGTCATCCGCCAGGTCTGAATCAGAGAGCAACGCCGAGACTTCCCCCCTCAAATTCGCTCCAGTTGATCAATTTCCCTTAGGGTCCGCACCCACGTCCATCGCGCGACTCTTCGTGTCTAAGCGCGCTTCCCGTCATCCGCCATCTGTTTCTCCCCCCCCCCTCCCGTTTACATTCGGGGCCCTGAAGAAGGAACCCTTTTCGTTGGGGAGGGGCTCCGCGTTCTTTAAGTGTTTCACAGCTTGCCTCAGGTTTTCCTTATGTCTTCGATAGCAAATCGAAGCTTAACTTATGGAAAAAAGGGGCCTCGTTCCTTATTTAGGGTTCCTTAGGTCAACGCCCCGACTGTATCTTCCCGCCGTGAACGAACGCCCGACGGTTCCCCTTCGAGCCCGCTCTGCGTTCGCGCCCGTCCTGGCCGCCGACGAGCCCGGGGTCGCGGGCCCACTCGGCGGCCGCACGGGCCGCGTGTCCGGCACCGCATCCTCTGGAGCCGTGCCCGTGTCCGCGCGGCGGCCGAGCGGGCCGAGCCGCAGGAACGGCTCGGGCGGGAGTCCTGGGGAGGATGCGGCTGGCGCGGAAGAGGTCGGATCCAACACCTCTTACCCCCAGCCCCTAGTGGGCCCTGGAAACGACAGTCCGAGCACAGTATCTGACTACCACCACCAAGATCGATAATAATATGCGATGCGATTTGGTGCAGTTTTGCTCTGGTGAAAAGCCCGCAGTCCCCCCCCGCCGCCAACGGCAACCGGGCTGCCCCCTCTCTCTTAAGGACCGAAACAGAATTCATCAAAGCACGCGCGGTGGTGGTGTATATAATTTTGGTTACCAAGGGGAGCGATCTTTATACACCACCACCAAGAAGTGCTGTTTCTGCTTGAGGAACTCCTCATGCCACGGCGCCGGCGAGCTGCGCCGCGCTCTTTTTCGCCGTGGCGTCGCAGCGTCGTCCGGCATGACCCTGCCCCTGGCCCTTTTTGCGGAAAATTATTGTTGTGGGCGGTGGTGGTGTATACAAATTGGCCTCGCAGACAGGGCCGTTTTTTTACCGGTTCCGCTTTGCCGTTTTTTTGCCGGTTCCGACGCCGTTCTTTTACCGGTTCCGTCGCCGTTTTTTGACCGGTTCCGGCTCCGGTTCCAATCTTGGAGCCGTTTTTTGGCCGTTTCCGGTCGCCGTTTTTTTGCCGTTTCCATTTTCAAGGGACATTTTTTTTTTTGGAAACGGTGAGAAAACGGCCCTGCCGTTTCCGGGGCCCACAAAGCTCGTGCGGGAGTCCTGGGGAGGATGCGGCTGGCGCGGAAGAGGTCGCATCCAACACCTCTTACCCCCAGCTTCCCCCCGGTGATGAATGCAAGGCGAGTCTTAGGGTCCCTCCCTGCCTCTCGCCCTTCCTTCGGAGGAGCGGCGGTGGAGGCGTCGGCGGCGCCGACCCAGGCAGTCCGTGTGAAAGTTCGAGCGCTTATGCTTGTGTTGTTTGTTTTGCTCTACTGATGGGGATGAGGAGGAGGAGGCGGAGGAGGAGGAAGAGGAGGGGATAGGTGCGGTCAGGGAGGATGGAGGGGAGACCCACTTCCCCGACGTGTTTTTTTTTTTTTTTTTTTTTTTTTTTTTTTTTTTTTTTTTTTTTTTTTTTTTTTTTTTTTTTTTTTTTTTTTTTTTTGTTTTTTTGTTTTTTTGCGCAGCGTGGTCCCCGCTGGAGGTCTGGATTCCTTTCCCGCTACCGAGCTTCATCCCGAGCTGCTTCTTGACGGTCCCCAGGTGCCCCAGAAGTGCCCTTCGGAGGCCGAAAACTGCCAGAAAGCTCCCGTCGTGTTTCTGTTCGCGACGCGAGGGTGGGGAGAAAGGAAGGCGGCGAGGAGGAGGAGGAGGAGGAGGAGGAGGAGGAGGAGGAGGAGGAGGAGGAGGAGGAGGAGGAGGAGGAGGAGGAGGAGGAGGAGGAGACCTCCTGAGGCTCCCTTAGCGCATCCTGGAGGCTTCTTGAGGGCGTCTTGGAAGGGCCCCGTGGGGCCTCTTGGGGTCACCTGTGGCATCTTGGGGACCTCTTGGGGGCCTCGTAAAGGGCGGACTGGCCTTTGGAGGCTGTCTTGGGGTCCTCTGTGGGCAGTCGTGGGTCCCTCTTTGGTCGCTTTAGGGCCGTCTTGGAGGTCTCTGGGGCCGTCTTGGAGGCGTCTTGGGCGCCTCCTGGGCCGTCTTGGGGCCGCCTTGCGGGTCTCTTTGGGACCATTTGGGATGCCTCGTGACGATTTTGAGGACCTACGGGGCCGTCTCGGAGCATCGGAAAAACGAACGGGCGAGACAACTAGAATCATTGAACAACCTATGGGATATTAATGATGTTAGCCTCCTGGAGGTCCTCTTGGAGCCCGCTTGGGACGTCTGGGGGGCTCTCTTAGGGGCTGCTTTGGGGCCTCTTGGGGCCTAGTGGGGGGCTCTCTTGGGGCCTCCTGGGCGCCTCCTGGGACGGAAGGCTCTGATTTTCGGTTGGGGGGCCGTCTCGAGGCATTCTTGGGCCGTCTTCGGGGCGGTACTGGGGGCTTCCTGGGATGTTTTGGAGGGTCAGACGCTTGAAAAGTGGAGAATCCCCAACATCTTGAAAAAACCGTAGGACCACCTGTGATTTTGGCATCTCGGGGCCTTCTTGAGAAGGCTTTTGGAGGCCTCGGACGTCTTGGGCGCTTGTTCGGCCGACTGGAGGCCATCCTGGGCGTCTTGGAGCGATCGTTCGGCGATTCGGGGCCCTCTGGGAGCATCCTGGGGCCCCTCGTGGGGCTCTCTTGGCCCGTCGTGGGGCCCGCTGGGGCCCGAAAAAGTCACGCGGCGGGGGGCGACAAGCCCCATAGGGGGCAGGCTAGGAGTTGGACGCCAACACCAATATCGGCTGTGTGCCTCCACCCGGGGGAAGAAGATCCCGATCTCGGTGATGGTGGTAATGTTGCGAAGGCCTTACGGCCGGTGCCGCCGACCCTGACGGGGAACGACGACGACGGCGGCGGCGGTGGCGACGACGACGATGCTGACGTGGGTTGAGTCCTCAAACGTGCTTCTTGGGGTTTCTTCCGAGCGCTCTTGGGGGCCTCTGGGGGGATGCTTGGGGGCCTCTTGGGAGCCTCTTGGGGCCTCTTTGGGCTTCCTGGGGGCCTCTTGGGGGCTTCTCGGGGCTGAGGGCTCGAACTGTCCGTTCGGGTCCCCCGTCTGGGCACTCTCTTGGAACCGTCTTGGGGGCCTCTTGTGCCGTCTTGGAGGCGTCTTGGGCCGTCTTGGGGCACTCTTGGGCCGTTTGGGGACTCTCTTGGAGGCCTCTTGGGCCGTCGCTGTGTGCCTCCACCGGGGGAAGAAGATCCCGATCTCGGTGATGGTGGTAATATTCTGGCTTCCAAGGTGACCGAAATATTACCACCAGCATCGAAATGTAGGATCATCTAACCCCTGTGGAGGCAACCCCCTGTGTTGGCGCTGGTGCCAATTCCCAGGCCTCCAACATGGAGGTACGGCGAGAGCTCAACAGCTTTGGTAGTTTTGGGGTCGGGGCCCCGACATAATCTTCAGGATTGAGGACTGAGGCCGAATGGATTGGGCCAAGGACCGAGAAGGGACCTGAGGACACTCCACGTTGTGCCACACAGGGGCACGGTGTCGGAGAAATGGCGCACACGTGCTCCCAGGTGGCTTAAAGGGGGTTAGGTAACTCTGCTAAGTGAGCTCCGCCCACTCAGCCCATACCTTGACCACCCTTAAGCTGCTGGGTGAGGCCAGATAGCCGATCCCCTTCACACCCCCAGTCGTGATCCAAGTGCGCGCCGTGAAACGCAGACCCCCGACGTCGTGTTTTCAGTTGTTTCTTAACGGCGACCGCCAGAGGTCTGGAGCACTTCCCGGGGAGCGGCGCCTCATCCCGATTTCTTTGGGTATTTTTGGACTGTCTCGGGGCCATCTTGGACCATTTTGGACCATTTTGGCCGTCTTGGAGGCCCTCGGGGGTGTGTAGCCATTTGGGCTCAAGCGCGCGAACACTCCTAAATTGTACACGTTGCAGGTTCTCTATCCCCAGAACAGGGCCCCTCACTTGACGGATCGACCTGCATGGCTGTTTTGCAGGTGTTGCGCTTCGTATGGCTGTCACTGGTGGTGCTCCCGCCTGTCCGTGGACTTTCCGCAGTCCGTCTGCCCCAGACGGAACCAATACACAGCCAGCATGATAATAATAATAATCGATATGGATCCATAGGGCAAGAAGTTGAAATGGACGAACTATTCGATAGTCACGCACGTCTCCCTCCGAAGGCGAACTGCACCGAGGAAAGCTGGATGATTCCTAAGCATGAGGTGTCTCGCAGAAAACACTTCAATTTCTCGCAGAAGCCGTGGATCGTGTTCAGAGGGGCAACATTTCGCGCCACAGCCGAGGCGCAAGATGTGGCGCTCTGCTCGATAAGGCGCCACGTGGTGGCACCCCTGAAAAGGGCGTACGCCCTCACCTCGGTGCATGTGCACCTCTGTGTTCGCCCCCACGGGGCGAACCATCTACTCGTGGAGAGCGCCGAGAAGTATTTCGGGGTCGCGAGTGGCGACGTCAGTCTTCGGGAGCTGAGCGAGGCAGAGCAGCCCCTGCAGCAGGGCCAGTACAGGGCCTGCCTGGCTGACGTGCCCAACAATGCCGGGTTTGCGCTCATCCTGCGGCCGGATTTGGTCTTTCAGAAGAGTTTGAGCTTTGATCGTGCTGCGTCCCCCGACATGTTCTATTTCCAGTGGAACTTGTTCCACTATTGCGTGAATCGGGAAATCGCCGATCAGATTCATCTAGTGGGGGGCAGCTTGATCCCCGAGTTCAAAGAGAAGTGGAACAGCGAGCAGATGGGGGCAGCCAAAGCGGGGCAGCCATACTGGGATACTTTCCACATGATGTTCACGTGGGCCATCGAAGCCTTCGGACAGGAGCGCGTGGGATACCTAATGGAATATCCCGCCACGAATTGTTTATATCGGGGCAGAGGCGGTTTTCGGCGATGGCACCAGTACGGCTTCTGCAAGCAGCGTGGGAACCCCGGGGTGCTTCACTACGGCAACGTCACGAACCCGCTGTTTACCTACGACCGCTTGATCAATGGAAGTGCTGACGGCGAGGCGTTGTGCAAATGGGACTAGACTGCGAGGCCCAGGCGCGCGGGCGAAGCGATCGCGCAGGTCATGGGGGATCCTGTGAGGCCTGGGTTGTTCTGTGCGGGTACAGCGCTGTTTCTGCCGCCGTGGTGGCGGGCGGCAGCCCACGCCAGGGCGTGTTGCCCCGATTTCCCCTTGTGTTTGCCTCTTGCCCCAGGTCTTTCTCGCAAACTGTGGGCGCCTCGCGTACCCCCGCCAGCCCATGCAGAAACGACGCCCAGGGGAGTTGAGGTGATCAGGGCAGCGGGGGAGCATATAGAAAAACAAAGGACGGGGGAAGCCGTCCTATAAGATACCCCAAGAGAAGGGGGATGGAGGAGGACTCGTCGTCGTTGGAGGAGGAGGAGGAGGAGGAGAGTAGGAGAAGGAGGAGGAGGAGGGGGGGAGGGGGATGAGGAGGAGGAGGAGGAGAAGGAATCTGATGAGGAGGATAATGAGGAGGAGGAGGAGGACATGGAGTAGGGCGAGGACGAGGACAACGAGAAGGAGGATCATGAGGAGGAGTAGGGGGAGTGGGAGGAGGCAGGAGAGGGGGGGAGGAATAGGTGGATGAGGACGAGGAAGGGACGGCGACAGAAGAGCCAGAAGCTTCTTAAATGCCTCTCGGAGTCTCCTCGGGTGTGGCTCGGAAGTTTTTTGGAGGCCTCTTGGGGCGTCTTGGGGGCATCTTGGCGGGCCCAGGTCCGTCTTTGAGCGTCTAGGGTGCCCCAGGGATCCTCTGGAGGCCTCTTGGGGGTCTCTTGGGAGCCTCTTGGAGACGTCTTGGGCGCCTTTTGGGGCCTCCTTGGCGCCTCTTGGGGCCTCCTTGGCGCCTCTTGGGGCCCTGTTGGGGCGCTCCTGGGAGCTTGAGGGGCGCTCTTGGGGCCATCTTGGAGGACATCGAGCAAAACATGTAGAAGTTTCAATTTGCCCCCCCCCCCCCCCTCCTCGGGAGCTCCAACAATCGTCTATTGGGGCGCTCTTGGGGCGCACTTGGAACGCTTTTGGATGTTCTTGGGGCCGTCATGGGGCTCTCTCGGGCCTCTCTTGGGGCCGTTATTTGGTCATCTTGGAGCCATCTTGAGGCCTCGGATGGCCATCGGAAGCGAAAAGGCGAGAAAGCAGCGCATTTTGATTGTCCTTAGGTTTTGGAAGGATTTTGGCCCGCCCTTGGGGAGCTCTTTGGCCACTTGGAGCCGTCTTGGAGCGTTCTTGGGGCCTCTTGGAGCATCTTGGGAGCCTTCTTGAGGCATCTTGGGCTATCTTGAGCCATCTTGGAGGTCATCTTGGGTTCTCCGATGCCCTCTTGGAGCCGTCTTGGGCCATCTTGGCGGCTCCAACTACCCGCGGATCCCCGTGTCCAGGTCCAGGGGAGGGGGCAGGGGGAGGGGTCAAGACACCCTCCAAGATAGCAAGCCGTCTAGCTCACTCCCACCCGCCCTCCCAACACAGAAGTAACACCCGAGCCTCAGTATTTTCAGTGGTTGTCTTTGGATGGGCAGCTACTGGGAACCAAAGCCGAGCCCATGTGCGCGACGCTGGAGCCCGAGCGTGCCAGGCACGTCTGGTGCGCCAGATGCGCCAAGTGCTCCACATGCGCCAGGTGCGCTGCACACTCCAGCCGCGCTAAGTGCGCCATGTTCGGGGCACACGCGCGCCAGGCACCCTTGGGGCCCGAGCGTGACCGGCAACGCCAGGTGCGCCAGATGCGCCACGTGCCTCCGCGTGCGCCAGGTGTACCGCATACTCCAGCTGTGCCAGGTGCGCCACGTTTGGGGCACGTGCAGACTGTGTCAGGTGCGCTTGCGCACGTGACAGCACACATCGGGAAACACGCCCACCATGCCCGCCATCCTTGTCGAAAATGCGCACAACAGGCCTGCGCCATCACCCCAGCCGTCCCTGTCAAAAACCACTTGGCAGCGATCGCGGGCGTGGCGCATGATCCAGCTGTAGCCGCGAGGTGCATTTTGAATTGTAGTTTGTCAGGGATGGTAGCCCTGCGCACAGCAGGCAATATGCTGACACCGCCGTCCCTTTCAAATAACAATACAAAGTGCTCGCGGGCCTCACGAACATGACTCCAGACTTCGCCCCAAAGTGTATTTCGTATTTCCCAACCAACCTGTGTTGTTGGGTCCTCGTTTTGAAGAGACGGTCCCCGCGTTCCTCCTCCTCCTCCTCCTCCTCCTCCTCCTCCTCCTCCTCCTCCTCCTCCTCTCCTCTCCTCCTCCCCCTCCTCCCTCCTCCTCCCTCGTCCCCCTCTTCCCTGCGTTTCACCCACCCATTACAGCGTTTCGTAGCCCCATAGGGAGCTCCACCGAAGGCCCCAGTGCCACCGTCCACATGCGTCCCCCCCACTCAGTACAGCGTTTCGTGGCCCCATAGGGAGCTCCACCGAAGGCCCCAGTGCCACCGTCCACATGCGTCCCCCCCACTCAGTACAGCGTTTCGTGGCCCCATAGGGAGCTCCACCGAAGGCCCCAGTGCCACCGTCCACATGCGTCCCCCCCACTCAGTACAGCGCTTCGTGGCCCCATAGGGAGCTCCACCGAAGGCCCCAGTGCCACCGTCCACATGCGTCCCCCCACTCAGTACAGCGTTTCGTGGCCCCATAGGGAGCTCCACCGAAGGCCCCAGTGCCACCGTCCACATGCGTCCCCCCCACTCAGTACAGCGTTTCGTGGCCCCATAGGGAGCTCCACCGAAGGCCCCAGTGCCACCGTCCACATGCGTCCCCCCCACTCAGTACAGCGTTTCGTGGCCCCATAGGGAGCTCCACCGAAGGCCCCAGTGCCACCGTCCACATGCGTCCCCCCACTCAGTACAGCGTTTCGTGGCCCCATAGGGAGCTCCCCCCACCGAGCCACGTCGTCCACACACTCAGTACAGCGTTTCGTGGCCCCATAAGGAGCTCCGCCGAAGGCCCCAGTGCCACCGTCCACATGCGTCCCCCACTCAGTACAGCGTTTCGTGGCCCCATAGGGAGCTCCACCGAAGGCCCCAGTGCCACCGTCCACATGCGTCCCCCCCACTCAGTACAGCGTTTCGTGGCCCCATAGGGAGCTCCACCGAAGGCCCCAGTGCCACCGTCCACATGCGTCCCCCCCACTCAGTACAGCGTTTCGTGGCCCCACAGGGAGCTCCGCCGAAGGCCCCAGTGCCACCGTCCACATGCTTCTCCCCCACTCAGTACAGCGTTTCGTGGCCGAAGGCCCCAGTGCCACCGTCCATATGCGTCCCCCCCTCTCAGTACAGCGTTTCGTGGCCCCATAGGGAACCCCACCGAAGGTCACAGTGCTGCCGTCCACATGCGTTCCCCCCAGTCAGCACAGCGTTTCGTGGCCACATAGGGAGCTCCACCGAAGCCCCCAGTGGGACCGTCCGAGTGCGTCCTGAAACACCCAGTTTGGCATTTCCACCCACCCATTACAGAGTTTCGCGGCCCCATAGGGAGCTCCACCGAAGGCCCCAGTGCCACCGTCCGCATGCGTCCCTCGCACCCAATGTGGCATTTTCACGCACCCAATGCAGCGTTTCGTGGCCCCACAGGGAGCTCCACCGAAGGCCCCAGTGGGACCGTCCGCAAGCGTCCCGAAATACCCATTGTGGCATTTTCACCCACCCAGTCCAGCATGTCGTGGCCCCGTAGGGAAGGAACTCCACCGAAGGCCCCGGTGCCACCGTCCGCATGCTTCCCGAAAACCCAACGTGGCATTTTTACCCACCCAATACAGCGTTTCGTGGCCCCTTAGTGAACTCCACCGAAGCCCCCAGTGGGACCGTCCGCGTGCGTCCCGGAAGCCCAATTTGGCATTTTCACCCACCCATTACAGCGTTTCGTGGCCCCATAGGGAGTTCCACCGAAGCCTCCAGTGGGACCGTCCGCATGCGTCCCGGAAGCCCAAGTTGGCATTTTCCATTACCCAGTGCAGCGTTTCGTGGCCCCATAGGGAGCTCCACCGAAGCCCCCAGTGGGACCGTCCGCATGCGTCCCGGAAGCCTTACTTGACACACCACTCACCCAGAGCAGCGTTCCCCCCCACCCAGTGCAGCGCGTCGTGGCCCCATAGGGAGTTTCACCGAAGAAGATTTTCACAATTGCGGTACCCACAGCTGCATATGGTTGGGTCCTTCGCCAGGATAATGTGTTTTAACAGGGATGGTGCGGGGGGGCCCGCATCGGGCTGGTTGCGCATGCACTGAATTTTGAGGCAGAGTGTGTGTTCGCATTGTTTTTTGACAAGGATTGTTCGGGGGGGTCCTCATGGGGTCCTCATTGTTCCTGGTTGGCTGCCGGTCGCTAGGAGGAGGGGGTGTATGTTAATTGGAAGCAATGATGACCCCTCCCCGAAGGGAAGAAGGGGGTTGGAAGATGAAACTCCGTAGACCACCTACGCCCAGAGGGCCGGTGGGATTCCGGGTGGCCGGCGCGCTAGGACGAAGCCCAATGTGGGAGTCTTACAAACAATCGTAAACTATCTGAAGTTTAGCACGCTGGGCACCGCTGTGGTAACCCAACAGGGGGCGGCGGATCGAAGACGCCTACTGCGAATAACCGCCGCCCCCTGCCTTCTAGGATACACCTATGTTACCAAACGTTTGGGCAAAGTTTGGCCACGCTATTGGAACATGCGTTCGCCCAGCCGTTGTAGAAGCCGTTTGGGAACCGTGTGGGGGAGGAAGAGAAGGATGAGGAGAGTGAGGAAAAAGGAGGATGAGAAGAAGGATGAGGAGACATCTTGGGAGGTTCTTGGGTCATTCGTGGGGCCTCCTAGGAGCTTCCTGGGGGCCTCTTAGAGGCTTCTTGGGGCCTCCTTGGGCCTCCTGGGGGCCTTTTGGGGCTCATTCGGAGCCTCTTTGACCGTCGTAGGGTTTTCCTGGCTTATTTGACGCCGTTGGAAGCAGTCTTGGGGGCCTCTCTGAACCGACTTGGGGCCCACTTGGAGCGCTCGGGCCGTCTTGGAGGCCATCATGGGCGTCTTGGGCCGTCTTGAGGCTCTATTGGGGCCGTCTTGGAGGCTTCTTGGGCCGTCATGGTGTCATTTTGGATGCCTTTGGCGCCATCTTGGGGCGGTCTTGGGGCCCTCTTGGGTTGTATTTGGCCGTCGGAAGGCCGAAAAGATGCAACTGGCCAAATTCTCCATAAGAGGAAATCCATGATATTGGCATTTTCGGACCATCCTGGAGGGTCTCTTGGAGGCCTCTTGAGCCGTCTTGAAGGCCTCTTGGGGGCCTCCTTGGCCGTCTTGGGCCGTCTTAGAGGCTTCTTGGGCGAACTTGCACTCTCTTGGTCCGTCTTGGAGGCCATCTTGGGCCATCTTGTTGGCCATCTTGGAGGCCATCTTGGTCGTCTTGGAGACCATCTTGTATCATCTTGGAGCCATCCGTAGCGGAAAAACCGTTGCCAACCCCCTGCCCAGAGTTTGCTGAGTGGCCGGCGCGCTCGGCCGAAGCTTCAGAGAGAGAGAGAGAGAAGACGCTGTGCACGTCAGAGGTGCATGGGCAGGAAAACTGGCGCCGACGCGACGGCAGCCGAACGCCGTGAAACACTTCGAACACCCCATCGTCGCCAACTCTGTGGACAGGGCGTGTCTGAAAACTTGAACATGCACATCCCCCTCGCCATAAGGCTACCCAAGGTGGACGACCAGGGAGAGCAACGGCAGCAGGAGGCAGAGGAGGGAACGACTCCCAGGGACCAGCACAAGCCAGGGGCCGGGGGAGGGAGGAGAGCGAGCGACGCGGGACGACAACCAGGAGGAGGGGAGGGGGGCGATAGACCGGGCGACAGCCCAAGGGCAAGAGCGGGAGGGGGCAGCAGGCAGAGGAGCGACGCAGGACGGCGGCGGAGGGGGCGACGACACCACCTGGAGGCCAGGCGGGCGGGGGAGCTGAGGCAGCATTCCGCCTTTGATAGTTCATTCCCTAAATCACATGATTAAAATCACAATGTGACGGCCAGCGTCGTGCAACAAAACCTTGCGCCACTCAGCGCTACTCAGCGCCACTCAGCGCCACTCAGCCACTCAGCGCCAGTCAGCGCTACTCTGCGGCACTCCGCGCCACTCGGCCGTCGAATCGCGCGGAGTGGCGCAGAGTGGCGCAGAGTGGCGCTGCCTGGCACTGAGTGGCGCAGAGAGGTGCTGACTGGCGCTGCGTGGCTGAGTTGCGCATTAGTGTCGCGAAATGGTGCCGGGTGACGTTGAGTGGCGGTGAGTGGCGTTGAGAGGAGGAGAGGTAAGAGGAGGAGCTGGAGGAGGTCGAGGAGGAGGATGGGGCAAGAGGAGCGGGAGGATAAGCAGCATGAAGGGAAGGAGGAGGAGGAGGCGGAGGAGGAGGATGGGCAGGAAGATGAGGTTGATGAGGAGGAGGAGGAGGGACAGGAGGAGGATAATCAGGAGGAGAAGGAGGAGCAGGAGGAGGAACGGGGGATGAGGATGATCAGGAGGAAAAGGGGGAGGAGGAGGAAAAGGAGGAGGAGGAGGATGGATGATGATGATGATGATGATGATGATGATGATGATGATGATGATGATGATGATGATGATGATGATGATGATGATGATGATGAGGATGCTGATGACGATGGTAATGGGGAGGAGAAGGAAGACGAGGATATGCACGAGGAGGAACATATGTGATGAGCCGGGGCGCGAAGCCTGGAGCAAAGATGAGCAACGAGGAGCAGCGATGATGAGGAGGAGGACGGGTGAGTTGGGACGGCGAGGAGTACAGGACCGCACGCCGGCAAATCGGAGGTGAGGGGGTGAGATCGAAGTGGAACGGAGAGCCCCGACATTAAGAGTAGTGGTATTTCAAGGTTGCCAAAGCTCCCACTTATTCTACACCTCCTAAGTCATTTCACAAAGTCGGTTTCGGTTTCGTGTTTGTGCGTGCCGTGCGTGCGGGCGAGGCGAAGCAGCGTGGGCGGGCGAGAAACAAGTCTCCTGTAGCTGAGGCGCGGCCGGACCAAAACTCTCCCTTCCAGCAACCGGTGCCCCGCGGTGTCCCGCCGGTGTCCCGCTCGGGGGACGGTGGCGCGCGGTGTCCCGCCGGTGTCCCGCCGGTGTCCCGCCGTTGTCCCGTCGGTGTCCCGATGATGATGATGATGATGATGATGATGATGATGATGATGATGATGATGATGATGATGATGATGATGGTGATGATGATGATGATGGTGATGATGGTGCCCCGATGATGATGATGACATTGATGATCCTGATGATGTTGATGATGATCATATGATTTGGTGATGATGACGATGTTGATGATGATTATGGTGTCCCGGTGATGATGATGATGAGGTTGATGATGATGCTGCTGATGATGATGGTAATGATGATGATGGTGTCCCGATGATGATGATAATGATGATGATGACGATGATGGTGCCCCGATGATGATGTTGATGATGAGGATGATGACGAGGTGATGATGAGGATTTTGATGATGGTGGCCCAATGATGGTGATGATGATGCTGATGTTGATGATGATGATGATGATGGTGTCCCGATGATGTTGATGATGATGGCGATGATGATGATGACGATGATGATGACGATGATGATGATGATGGTGATGATGTTCCGATGATGATGTTGATGATGATGATGATGTTGCTAATGATGATAATGATGATGATGATGCTGATGATGATGATGATGGTGCCCCGATGATGACCATGATGATGATGATGATGATGATGATGATACTGATGACGATGATGATGATGATGATGATGGTGTCCCGATGATGATGATGATGATGATGTTGATGATGTTGTTCATGATCACGGTGATGAGATGATGATGATGATGATGATGATGATGATGATGATGATCATGATGATAGTGGTGGTGGTGGTGCTGCTCCCGTGATGGTGATGATGGTGTCCCGGTGATGATGATGTTGATGCTGCTGATGGTGACGATGATGGTGTCCCGATGATGATGGTGGTGATGATGATGATGGTGATGAGGTGAAGATGATAATGATGATGCTGATGATGATGATGATGATGATGATGGTGTTCCGATGATGCTGATGATGATGATGATGTTAATGACGTTGGTGACGATGATGTTGATGATGACGATGATGACGTTGATTGTGAGATCGATTGTGACATCGATAGTGAGATCGATCGTTAGACCGAATGCGAGATCGATAGTGAGATCGATAGTGAGATCGATAGTGAGATCGATTGTGATATCGATAGTCATATCGATTGTGAGATCGATCGAATGAAATAGATCGAGTGAGATCGATTGTGAGATCGATCGAGTGAGATCGATCGAGCGAGACCGATAGTGAGATCGATAGTGAGATCGATAGTGAGACCGATCGACTGAGAGAGACGTTGGTTCCTCCCCCCCCGAACCTCCTTATCACCCGAAGGCTGGTCGTATAGGTAGAGGGGTATACTACGATTTCGCATTGGATATTGTACTGTCGTATCGCGAGTCGTGTAGGGAAGGATGCTCTATGGTGCGACAGCTATCTACATCATACTGTATGATAGTCAGGCAAATTATCTTGCTGCCCGCAAGCAAAGGTTCTCCTAATCGTGTAATCGAAATCTGAATCGTCATTTTTTTTTTTTTTGTTTGTTTTTTTGTTTGTTTTGTTTTTTTCTTACTTCGTGTATTTTTTACAACGTGTTTTGTGTGCTGTGTTTTTTGTACGTCGCATTAGTTTTCGTAGTGTGTTTCCTGCGTCGTGTTTCCTGCGTAGTGTTTCTTGCGTAGTGTCTCCTGTGTAGTGTTTCCCTGCGTAGTGTTTCCTGCGTGCCGTTCCCTGCGTAGCGTTTCCTGCGTAGTGTTTCCTGCGTAGTGTAGTGTTTTTGTACGCAGTGATTTTTGTACGCGGTTTTATTAGTATTATCAGTATTATTATACATCGGAGGTGAGGGGGTGAAATCAAAGTGGAACGGAGAGCCCCCCTACCGGGAAATCGGTTTCGGTTTCGTGTTCGTGCGTGCCGTACGTGCGGGCGAGGCGAAGCTGCGTGGGCGGGCGAGAAGAAAGTCTCCTCCGTCTAAGGTGCGGCTGGACCAAATGATTCCTGACCGGGGGCCAGTGGCGCGCGGTGTACCGCAGGTGTCCCGCCTTCGGCTGAGGCGCGGCCGGACCAAATGATTCCTGACCGGGGGCCGGTGGCGCGCGGTGTCCCGCCTTTGTTCCGTCATTGTCCCGAAGATGATGATGATGATGTCGATGATGTTGATGATGATGATGATAATGATGATGATGACGGTGATGGTGGTGATGATGATGGTGTCCCGATGATGATGATGATGATGGTGATGATGATGATGATGATGTTGACGATGTTGTTGATGATGATGGTGATGGTTGTGATGATGATGGTGTCCCGATGATGATGATGTTGATGCTGATGTTGCTGATGATGATGATGAAGGTGTCCCGATGATGATGATGTTGATGATCTGGACGATGTTGATGATGATGAGACGATGGTGATATGATGATGATGATGGTGTCCCGATGATGATGATGATGATGTTGAGGTTGATGATGATGTTGTTGATGATGATGGTGATGGTGATGATGGTGTCCCAGTGATGATGATGTTGATGATGATGACGATGGTGGTGTCCCGATGATGATGTTGATGATGGGGATGATGATGACTTTCATGATGGTGGCCCGATGCTGTAGATGATTATGCGGATGTTGATGATGATTATGGTGTCCCGATGATGATGATGGTGATGATGATGGTGACGATGATGATGGTGTCACGATGAAGATGATGATGATTGTGATGATGATGATGTTGCTGATGATGATTGTGTCCCGATGATGATGATGATGAATCTGCTGTTGATGATGTTGTTCATGACGATGATGATATTGTGGTGATGATGGTGGTGGTGTTCCGATGATGATGATGGTGTCCCGATGATGATGATGGGATGATGATGATCATGATGGTGCCCCGATGATGTTGATGATGATTGTGATGATGATGTCGATGATGATGGTGATGGGGTGATGATGATGGTGTCCCGATGATGATGATTTTGATGACGTTGGTGACGATGATGTTGATGATGTTGATGACGTTTATTGTGAGATCGAGTGTGGTATCGATAGTCAAATCGATAGTGGGACCGAATGTGAGTTCGATTGTGAGATCGATAGTGAGACCGATCGTGAGATCGGTTGTGGGATCGATATTCAGATCGATTGTGCTATCGATCGAATGAAATAGGTCGAGTGAGATCGGTTGTGAGATCGACCGAGGGAGATCGATCGAGGGAGACCGATAGTGAGATCGATCGTGGGACTGATAGTGAGACCGATCGAGTGAGACGTTGGTTCCCCCCTCCCCCCCCGAACCTCCTTATCACCCGAAAGGTGGTCGTATGTATATATATATATATGTACATGTACAAATAGGATCCATTGTTTTTTTCTACGCAATGCTTTTACGTAGAGTTTTTCACGCATTTTTTTTTTGCTTTCGAACGTAGTGTGTTTGACGTAACGTTTTTTTGCGTAGGGTATTTCTTGCGTAGCGTTTTTCCTGCGTAGTGTTTCTTGCGCAGTGTTTCTTGCGTAGTGTTTCCTGCGTAGCGTAGTGTTTGTGTAAACGCATTGTTTTCTTAACGTATTCTTAACGCAGTGCTTCTTTCTCATATTAAAAAGGAGAACGTTTTTAATTTACAACAAGCAGTATTCTAAACGCAGTGTTTTTTTTTTTCTTTTTAGGTATGTCGTGTTTTTTTACGACGTTTTTTTGTTCGTAGTGGGTCTATTGCGTAGTGCTTCTTGCGCTGTTTTTTTTATACATACATATATATATATTCTTAACGCAGTGCTTAACTTTTATATTTTGAACTATCGTTCTTAATGTGCAACCAGCAGTATTTTAAACGCAGTGTTTTTTTTTTTTTTTTTTTTTTTTTTTTTTTTTTTTTTTTTTTTTTTTTTTTTTTTTTTTGGTTTTAATATATAATATATATATATATAAAATATTATTTATTATTATTATTATTTATATTATTATTATCATTATAATTATTATATATATTGTTTGTGTGTTCTTCTTTTTTTGGTGTATATATATACACGTATTCATTTATTAGTCGTAATGTGTCTATTGCGTAGTGTTTCTTGCGTAGTGTTTCCTGCGTGGCGTTTTCTGCGTAATGTTTCCTACGCCGTGTCCCTTGCGTCGTTCTTTTTTTGGTCGTTGTGTTTCTTGCACAATGCTTGTTGCGCAGTGTTTCCTGCGTAGTGTAGTGTTTTTTACGTATGTTGTTTCCTGCGTAGTCCGTTTCCTGCGTAGTGTTTTCTGCGTAGCGTTCCCTGCGTAGTGTTTCCTGCGTCGTGTTTCCTGCGTAGCGCGTCCTGCGCGTTTTTTATGTATTGTTTCCCGCGTAGTGTTTTTTTGCGTAGTGTTTCTTGCGCGGTGTTTCCCACGTGATGTTTTTTTCGTAGTGTGTCCTGCGTAGTGTTTCCTGCGTAGTGTTTCGTGCGTAGTGTTTCCTGCGTAGTGTTTCTTGCGTAGTGCTTTCCGCGTAGTGTTTCCGGCGTAGTGTTTCCTGCGTAGTGTTTCCGGCGTAGTGGTTTTACATAACGGTTCTTGCGCAGTGTTTTTTTGCGGAATGTTTTCTACGCAGTGTGTTCTACGTATTTTTTTGCGTAGTGTTTTCTACGTGGTGTTTCTTGCGTGGTGCCTTCTGCGTATCGTTTTCTACGTTGCGTTTTCTACGTGCTCATTGTTGCGTAGCGTTCTCTACGTCGTGTCTTCTACGTAGCGTGTCTTGCGTAGTGTTTTCTACGTCACGTTTCCTGCGTAGTGTTTTCTACGTCGTGGTTCCTGCGTGTTATTTTCTACGCAGCGTTTCCTGCGTAGTGTTTTTTGGGTCGTATTTTTACGGAGTGTTTCTTGCGTAGAGTTTTCTACGCAGTGTTTTTGTGTACGCAGTGTTTTTAATACGCAGTGTTTTGTACGCTGTGCTTATTTTTCGCAGTATTGGCTGTACCCAGTGTTTTTTGTACGCTGTGTTTTTTGTTCGCGCATTTGTTGTTGTTCTGCACAGTGTTTCCTGCGTCGCGTTTTCTGCGTAGTTTCTTGCGTAGTGTTTTAAACTTAGAGTTTCTTGTGTCGTGTTTTATACGCAGTGCTTCCTGCGTAGGTTTTTGTTCCCCGTATTTTTTGTTTACGCAGTGTTTTTAATACGCAGTGTTTTGTACGCTGTGCTTATTTTTCGCAGTGTTGGCTTTACACAGTTTTTGGTACGCAGTGTTCTTTGGCTCGCGCATATATATATATATATATATATATGTAACTAATTATTTCTGCACAGTGTTTCCTGCGTCGTGTTTTCTGCGTAGTTTCTTGCGTGGTGTTTTCTACTTCGAGTTTCGTGTGCCGTGTTTTATACGCAGCGCTTCCTGCGTAGGTTTTTTTCCCCCGTGTTTTTTACGCTGTGTTTTTTTGTTGGCTGTGTTTTCTGCGTAGTCCCTCCTGCGTATCGTTTTCTGCGTAGCCTTTCTTGCGTAGTGTTTTTTGCGTATCGTATCGTACGTGAACGAAAGCACTGCGTGAAGATCACTGCGTCAGAAAGTGTTGCGTTCGAGCATTGTGTGAAAATCACTGCGTATAGAAACCGTGCGTAGAAAGCACTGAGCAAACATCACCGCGTAAATAAACATTGCGTTAAACACAGTGCGTTGGAAACACTGCGTGAACAATACATTGCGGTAATCAGCAGTGTGTAACACATTGCGTGACACTTACTGCGTTGAAGCCATCGCGTAAGACAAACACGCGTTAAAGACACTGCGTTTAAGCACACTGCGAAACAACAGCAAACACTGCGTAAAACATTGCGTTGACACAACGTGCGTTAAAATCACGGCGAATAAAAAACCACTGCGTAAACGAAAACACTGCGTGAGCAAAACCACTGCGTAAGGACAGCTGCGTAACATACCCTGCTTCAACATTTTGTGTAATAAGCATTGCGTAAACAAGCACTGCGTACAACAAACTACGTAAACACATACTGCGTAACAGACACACTACGTGAAAAACACGGCGTAAAAAACCACGGCTTTAGAAAGACAGCGTGCACATAACAAACATTGTTTTAAAACCATTGCGTGGGACAGATCGTTTTTTTTTTTTTTTTTTTGTTGTTGTTGTTGTTTTTTGTGTATATATATGTAAAACAAGAGGCAGCAATACACCGCGTACAAAAAACACTGCGTTAAACGACTGCGTCAAAATCACTGCGTGCAACAAACACTGCGTAAACAAAGACTGCGTAACACGAACAAGGCGTAAGAAAGCACTGCGTATATGAATTTAAATTCACGCTTAAGATCAACCCTCCGCGAACCCCTGGCTCCGATATGCCCTGACTTGAGGTGCTCTAGGCCGTTTCGCCTAGCTCCGAGATGCCCTGACTTGAGGTGTTCTGGTCAGTTTCGCCTGAGATGCCCTCACGACTCTGCGTTCCCAGATGCGGTCTGCGAGGTGCTCGGGCCCGTTTCGATTGAGGCATCCTCGGAACCCCAGGCCCCGAGATGCCCTGATTTGAGGCACTCTGGCCTGCTTCGCCTGAGACATCTTGGGGTCCTCGGAACTTTGGGTCCGATCACCATGGCTGCGCGATTCGGGGGATGCCAGCCCATCCCCGGGAAGGCTTTTGGCGTGGCCCCAACCAACTGCTTGTGCGAGAATGTGCGCACGGACGGTGGCCTCCCTTATCAGGGAGGAGCGCCTTTTGCTAACTTTTGTAGGCAGCGGCGACCAGAAGCGCGCTAGAGGTCACTTGAGTCACTTTTGAGGAGCCGCGCCTTTAGTCTCACTTCTATCACAAAAACAGATCGCACCCATAGTTTCTGTACCTACTTCGGCTGTCCACACTCTTTGCTGGCGAGGGCCTTCCTGACGGCGCACAATTGAAGACGAGGCATTCCTCTCCGCCCAGGGCTTGGTCCACACGTCTTGCAGTTGGCGGTCGCGGGGCGGCCATGAGTGTCTCGGCAGCGTTGAGTGTGTCGGCAGCACGCGGTCGTGTCTACTGGCCTCTGAGTGTGCACCAGGAGGTGGTTGAGGAGGAGGAGGAGAAGGAGGCGGTTGAGGAGTAGGAGTAGGAGTAGGAGTAGGCGTAGGTGTACGAGTAGGAGTAAGAGTAGGAGGAAGAGGAGGAGGAGGAGGAGCAGGAGGGGGATGATGCTGATGATGATGACGATGATGATGGTGCTGATGATGCTGATGATGATGATGCTGGTGATGGTGTGGGTGTGTGTGTGATGACTGATGATGGTGATGATGATGCTGCTGCTGATGGTTATGATGCCGATGATGATGATGATGAAGATGCTGATGATGATGCTGATGATGCTGACGATGATGATGATGATGATGATGATGATGATGATGATGCCGATGATATTGATGCTGATGATGATTATGATGCTGTTGAGGATGCTGACAGTGATGATGCTGCTGATGAAGCTGATGATGATGATGATGCTGATATTGCTGCTGATGACGATGGGGACCTTGTTGGTAATGCTGATGATGACGATGATGCTGAAGCTGATGATGCTGCTGATGCTGGTGATGGTGGTGGTGATGATGATACTGATGATGCTGCTGCTGCTGATGATGATGATGATGACGATGATTTTGATGATGATGCTTATGATGACGATGATGATGGTGCTGATGGTGATGCTGATGATGGTGCTGATGATGATGCTGATGCTGATGATGACCATTACAGTGCTGTTGCTGATGATGATGCTGATGCTGATGCTGATGATGATGGTACTGATATTGATGATGATGCTGCTGATGCTGATGCTGCTGATGAAAATGATGATGACGATGCTGATGCTGATGCTGATGATGATGATGATGATGATGAAGAAGAAGAAGAATATGATGATGATGATGATGATGATGATGATGATGACGATGCTGATGATGATGATGCTGATGCTGACGATGCTGATTATGCTGATGCTGACGATGATGCTGCTGCTGCTGATGATGATGATGGTGATGATGATGGTGGTGGTGAGGATGATGCTGATGATGGTGGTGATGATGATGCTGCTGCTGCTGATGATGATGATGATGATGATGATGATGATGCTGGTGGTGGTGGTGGTGATGATGATGATGATGATGATGATGACGTTGATGCTGCTGACGATGATGGTGGTGGTGATGATGATGATGCTGCTGCTGCCGATGATGATGATGATGATGATGATGATGATGATGATGATGATGATGATGATGATGATGATGATGATGATGATGGTGGTGTGGTGGTGGTGGTGGTAATGATGATGACGAGGATGATGATGATGAGGAGGAGGAGGAGGAGAAGGACGAGGAGGAGGGGAAGGATGAGCAGGAGGAGCAGGAGGAGGAGGAGGAGAAGGAGGAGGAGGAGAGGAGGAGGAGGAGGAGGAGAGAGGGAGGAGGAAGAGTAGGAGGAGGACGACGATGATGAGGAGGCGGAGGAGGAGGAGGCGGAGGAGGATGGCGGAGGAGGAGGAGGAGGCGGAGGAGGAGGATGAGGAGGAGGAGGAGGCGGAGGAGGAGGAGGAGGAAGAGGAGGAGGAGGATCCGCGAGCTACAGAGGAAGCGGTGCCGCCTCCCCCGCACGCTCGATGCAGTACCCCACGGAGCTTGCGTGCGCGCTGGAGGACCGCCACTGGGAAACGGCGACCTGGAGCCGAGTCCAGCTGCCGAGGCCCGAGTGCGCCGCCGACGAGCTCCCGAGAGCTGCGGCCACCTGCCAGAACCTGACGGCTGGCGGGGTGCCGTGTCAAGCGCCGCTGGACGAGGCCGGATTCCACGCCGCTGTCTGCCAGCCTGGCGGTGGCGTCGTCAAGCGCCACGCGGGATTGGCGCGAGCCGCGGGCAGCCTCGCGGGGAGGTGGAGCCACTCCGCGCCGCTCTACGAACAGCGTGTTACCACCTGGGACAGAGCCCGCGCGCCGCGGCCAGGGCAGGCGGCGGCCCTGGAACGGGCCATCCTCGACGTCGAGTACGAGGACACCGACGGGCGACGGTGGCTGGACGTGACCGTCCGCCACCCAGCGGCCGGCGACGAGCCCGCCGTGCGCGCGGCGGCGAGGCGCTCGGGCGAGGCGGCGCGCCGGGCTGAGCGCGCCAAACACGCGCGCTACCCGGGCGAGCGCTTGACGGCGTTTGCCGTGGAGACGGGGGGCCGCCTCGGCGGAGAGGCGCGGGCCTGGCTCCTGAGCCACGTCCGGGACCTCCCGGAGGACGAGCAGCCCCTCGAGCTGGCGCGGGCTTACCGCGTGCCCAGCTGCGCCCTTCAACGCGGCCTGGCGCAGCAGCTCCGGCGCGCTGCCGGGCTGCGCTGAGCGCGGGCGGCCAGGCGCTGAGCGCGGGCGACGGCGCGCGGCGCGGAGCAAGGCGGCCGCGGCTGGGGCCCTGGGCGCGGGCTGCAACCCAACGGCGAGCAGCGGGGCGGCGAGGCGCTGACGCTGCGGTGGGGCTGCGGTGGGGCTGCTGGGGCTGCTGGCGGCGACGGCGCGGGACGCGGGCCGCTCGGCGAGCCGGGCGCGGGCCGCTGCCCAGGGCGCAGGGCGACTGGCTGGCGGCGCCGCGCGGGCCAGCCAGGAGCTGCTGCTGCTGCTGCTGCTGCTGCTGCTGCTGCTGCTGCTGCTGCTGCTGCTGCTGCGGCGAAGCCGGCCGCTGCGGAGGGCGCGGGCTGCGGCGCGAGCAAAGCGCTGGCCGCTGCCCGAGGCGCGGGCGGCAATGCGGGGCGGTTGGCTGGCGGCGCCGCGCGGGCCAGCCAATCGACGTCGGGGAGCTGGCCTACCTCATCCTCGCGGGGCTCGCCGAGCTCCCGTGTAACGGAGGGTGGTAGAGGCCCCGCTTGGCAGACCCCTCCCCCCTGGGAGTGGCCGCTGTCTCAGACAGCCGGCCACCCCTGGGGGAGCCGACCCCGGCTGCGGAGGAGTCTGCCGGCTCCCGATCAAAGAGCGCCGGCCGCGCGGGGAAGACTCGCGGCCGCCTGCTGGAGGAGAAGGAGGAGGAGGAGGAGGAGGAGGAGGAGGAGGCGGAGGAGGAGGAGGCGGAGGAGGAGGCGGAGGAGGATCCGTAGCAATTTTGGCCCAAGTCTAAACGTAACGAAGGGTGAAGCACCCGAGGCGTTGCGATTAGATTTGGCCCGTCCGTCCTCGTTTCTCGAGAGGGATAGGGTGCACTCAGTCGTCCCTGTAGTGAGCCTGCCCTGACCGCAGCAGTCTTCTTTCACGATCTGCACAACGCCGTTTCGGCCCTCTTTTCTGCCCGCGAGAGCCCCCCCTGGGGGCCAGCCGATGCCCGAGTCTGCCCGCGATGCGCGTGGCGGCAAGCCGGCGGCGGCCCCTGCTCCTGGACCAGCCGCTGCCCGCCAAGGTCAAGAACGAGGAGGTGGCCGCGGGTCGGGTGACACACGTTCACGTTCCGGCGGAGAAGGTTCGCGCGCGTCGCCAGGCCCACGCCAGCAGCCTGGGCCTGGGCCACCGCGTCGTCCTGCTGCTGGTGCTCGCTCTGCTGACCCTCTTCAAGGTTCGGCCGACCCATGGGCGGGCTCGTCTGCCGCCAACCCCGCTGGTCGAGGGCAAGCTGAAAGCAGTGACAGCTCTTCGGTCATCTCGCGGGGTGCCATTGACGAGATGCTGGCAGCGTTCAAGAACGACGTGGAGCGGTCCTTCGACGCGCGCATGGATGAGACCGAGCGGGGGATCATCGCGGACATCAATGGTCACACCGTGCAGCTTGTCAAAGCCGTCAGTGAGCGTCAAGAGAAGGTCAACGCACACGTTCGAGGTGAATTGGATGAGCTACGATCTCGGCAATCAGCATTTGAAGTTCAGCAACAGCAGGTGCGCACGGAGATGGAGCAGCTCAGACGCCAGCTCCACATTGCAGAGACGACGGTCCCGATCAAGGACCTCGGCAGTGCGATGGAGTGTGACAGGGACCCAGACGGCTCGATCTTCGTGGCGAAGACGCAGTCCAATGTCACCATCGAGAATATCCAGAACCAGCTCAAAGCCTGGATGGAGGATGCAGGTTTCGAGGGGCAGCATTGGTCGGTCATCGGCAACGCGCCAGGCAGGAGATTCAAGGTGCAAATGTCGGGCGACGCGAACGCAGCCATGCGGAAGGTCAAACAGGCACAGCGTCACCTTAGGCAGAACGGAGAGTGGAGGCAGTTCAGCACGCCAACGATTGAAGGGGGCCAGTCCAGGATATTCGTTGGCCTGGACAAAAGCGACAAGATGGTGTGGCGTGAAGTTCAAACTAAGAAAATGGCCAGCCTGGTTCGTGAGTTGCTGCCGAATACACAGGTCAGACATGATCGGACCAAAGGAATTATATTCTTGGAGGGTGCGCCATGTGTCCAACTCGACGTCGGCCAAGAAAAGGATGATCCGACCAAGCTCCTCTGGAACTATGCGGTGGTTAGTGCACAAAATGTCGACAAGGACGCCCTTTTGGCGAGATTCAACGGTATCTTTCGCGCGGCGGAGGAGATACGGTGGCAGATTTAACAGTATTTTCCAGCCGTGGCATGAGGATCTATCATTTCTCTCTTCTGTTGTTCCTTCATTCATCACGTGGAACACTCGTGCTCTGCTTCGCCATCTCCCATCCGCTCGAAAGATCAAGTGTGCGCGGCTGGCGGAAATGATACGTCCACATACTATGATTGCGTTGCAGGAGACGCATGGCACCGAGGAAGAATTAAAAATAACTACCTGACTCATCAGAAGACGGCGGTGTTCGCATCTATGCCCAGACATGATGCTGGCGGGGTTGCGATCCTTCTCCATGGTCTCTCTCAGTGTGAGGCGGACCTGGCGCTCGAGGAGGGACGTATCCGCCACGCAGTGATCGTGCCAGGATATGTGCACATATTACAGATCATGGCGCGCGCTGCAAGTTCGAATGGCACGCGCGGGCAGGACGCTATGATGGTGATGTAGAACATTCACAATTTTGGATTGGACGAGGCGACGGCTCAGACATTGATGACGAAAATTTCTGCGGAGGCAGCTGTTGCCGCGGGAAACACTCACCGGTCGACGGTCATGCTGATGGGCGACTTCAACTTCCACGAGAAGGCGGCGATGTACCAGGCGACACCTGAGATTGACAAGGGGTTGCTCACGCAGATGCGGCGCAGGGAGAGAGGCGAACAATGGCTGGACGCTCTGGCGGGCTTAGTGGAGCTGGACCCTGAGCAGCCTACCCACTATGTGGCGGATGGGGAGAGGCTCTCGCCATTGGACAAAGTATTTATTTCGACCCCTGGCTGGCTCCTCCTGGACTGGGGCATGTCGGTGACGGCCCCGGACAGGCCCGAGGAGCTCTTCGACCGCGGCATTTCTGATCGCGCACCTGTGCGCGTGGCTGTTGCCTCTCGCTCGCCGCGCCCGTTGCATGAGCAGCCGATCCCACGCCATGTCTGTTGCTCTCCTGCCTTTTCGAAATTCCTCTGGCTTCTGATCTCCCGCTCTCCCCTCTACTCCCTTCCCACCATAGCGAGATGGCGAGAATGCAAACGCCTCCTTCGGGAAGCGGCCCGCATGTCCAGAGATTCCCTGATAAGGCAACAGGCTCCTGAATTGGAGACAGAAATGAAGATTTTTCGTTCAATCGCCCGTGCGGTGAATTTGAACGATGTCCGTTTGGCCTCCAAGTTGCTTGCGACTGTCCCTGTGGCCGCCGAGCACATGCTGCTGGGGAGTGAGGGTTTGGTCGTTTTGGGGTCTGCGATCGTCTTTCGTCGGCAATGCGAAGATCTCCAGCAGCAACGCGTCGATCGCAGGCTGGCAGAATCTGAAACAGCAATGAAGGCATCTGAGGCAATGAAGGAGCGCAAGCGTTTAAGGGCTTATATGTATGCGGAGCGGAGAAGGGCCAAACTTTGGGCTCCGTCGAGGAAGACTCTCCCGCTTCAGGCCCTAGTGACCCCAGTCGGCGCCGTAGCATCGAATGCGCAGGAGATGGCGTCGGAGCTGCGTCGGCACTGGGCCCCTGTCTTTGCTTGGAAGCAGGTTCCTGTCAAGCGCGTTCGTAGGTGTCTTGAGAAGCATGCTCGCCCGTTTGACTGGTCAGAGGTATCAGTTCCCAGAGTCTCACAGATTCAGGGGGCGCTCGCCAGAGGCGACCTAACGGCGCCAGGGCCAGACGGACACCCGTGCGCAGCCTGGCAGCAGCACCCGCTGTCGGCTGAGATTCTCTTCGACCTTCTTCTCCACCCCCAGGCTGGCTTTCCCCCGCCCGTTGACTTGAAGGAGATTCTCTTAGTGTTTGCGCCGAAGGGCAAACGTGAGGATGACAGCCAATGTGCAGTGCGTGAGGTGGCGTCCACACGTCCTCTTGCGCTCAAGAATGCAGATGTGAAGGTGCTTTCCTCGGTGTGTAATTTCCAGTTCAAGAAGATGCTAAGCTCGCAGGCTCAGCAGGACCAGATAGGATTTCTGATTGGGCGGAACTTTTTGGAGAACATTACTTTCCTGGACACCGCTTCCAGGATCCTTGGGATGCCCGACCAGGCCATGGAGCGTCACCCATCCTCTTCCTCTCTGACTTTGGCAACGCCTTTCCCTCCCTTGCCCACCTTTTCCTTTAGGAAGTCCTGCAGTTCCTCGGGGTGCCGACTGGGTTCATGACGTTCTTCCAGGCGACGTATGCATTTGCGTGCGCGAAGGCCCCACTCTTGGGACAGCTTCTGGATTTTGGTGTCGTATGTTCTGGTGTGATGCAGGGAGACCCTGCCAGCGGCTCAATGTGGGCTATGTCTATGGACCCCCTTCTGAGGGCTCTCATGCAGTGCCTTGACCTCTCCCCTGGGTCGGTGTCGGGTGTTTGTGCGGACGAGGTGGGCGTGGCTTTGTCAGAGGTCAAGGCACTCAAGAGAGTGCACGGTGTTTTTTTATGATGCGGAGGTCCTCGCGGGCCTGCAATTAAAAATACCCAATTGTTGCATTGTTCCCCTGGGGGCTGAGTTCTCACCGTGCCTGCAAAAAGCAGATAGAGGCTCTGCTTGAGGTGCATGTCCCGAGCTGGAAAAAGATACCGGTGCTGCCCATGGCAGAATACCTTGGGGTGTGGATCGGCCCAGCTGCGAACAATGAGATGTGGGCGAGGATGTTTCGGGAGTGGGTGGAGGTGGTGAACGCAATTACAAAGCAGCAGGCCGCCCCCTCGGTGGCGATCCAGCTTTATAACTCCAGTGCCATCTCCAAATTCTCGTACCTCTGTCAGCTTGCCCCTCTCCCCAAGCAGATCGCTCGCTGGGAGTCCTGGGCCCTTCACCGTGTCCTTCATCTCCCCTCTTGCACGTTCCCTCTGGCTGACCTCCTTGCTCTCAGGACGTGGGCCAAGGTGCGCCCGCTCTCGCTCCAGGTTCAGGGCGCAGCGACTCTTTGGAGGGCGGCGCGCCAGACCATCATGAACTGGAGGCCGCTCTTCGCGCGCCTGCAGCAGAAGGCCAAACGTTTCTTGCCATGCGCACACTGGGCGGCGAATAATTGGTCGCCCCCATTTTGGAAGAGACGACCGTTTGTGCAGGAACTCTCACTGGCTGAGTTGGGTTTTAAGGAGTGTGATCGGCTACGTGAGCCGATCTTGTCTGCTCGAAGGGCTCTCGCGGAGGCGCAGCTGTTGAAACCGCGGGTCCAGGTCCAGCGAGTCTTCGGCCGTTCCATGGGTGACGCTCTGTATCAGGACAAATTCGGGGACACCATCAAGCGTAGGATTGCTTCTTGGGCCGTGTGGCCACTGTCGGCTCCTGCCCTCGAAGCCATCGACTGGCTTGCTCTCCGCTCTCGTCTGCTGCACGCGCCGCCATCGTGGCAGATATGCATTGTCAAGACTCTGGCGGGTGGGTGGGTGACGGAGAGGATGATGTCGCAGGAGCACTGCCAGTGTATTTTCGGATGTCTGGAGGAAGAGGCCTCGGACAGGCAGGCCCACTATATGTGCTGCCCTAGAATGTGGTCAGCGATCATCGCTGCCTGGTCTCCCGAGACGCCTCTCTTCCAACCCATTCTCTCGCGGCTCGCTCTCGATCGCTCGCTTGCAGATTTGGAGCGTGACGTGGCGTGCCAGCGTATGATTATTGCGTATTACATGTACAATGCGCACCGTCGCTGCCCTGCCCAGTCTCTCGATTGTTCGGCACGTGCTGCGCGTGCTCAGATGCTGCAGCGTGCTGAGGTAGAGCGGTGGGGACGTTCGGACTTTCCTGGGCTACGTGCGAGGAGGCGGAGGAGCGGAGGAGGATGGCGGAGGAGGAGGAGGCGGAGGAGGAGGATAAGGAGGATGAGGAGGAGGGGGAGGAGGAGGCGGGGGAGGAGGAAGAGGAGGAGGATCCGCGAGCTACAGAGGAAGCGGTGCCGCCTCCCCCGCACGCCCGAGAGGCCGCGCGCACGCGCGCGCGACGCGCGCGGTCGGGCGCCGCGGGGGCCCGCCCGATGGGCAAGGCCCCCGACCATACGGGGGTCCTGAGTGGACAGGACCCCCGACCATGGGGGCCCTGAGAGGACAAGGCCCCCGACCGCGAGGACGAACGCGACAACCTTCACCACGCCGACCTTCAGCCAGAGCCGTCGCTGTCGGACCCGGGGGCGTCCTTGGTGTCCGCGACGACCTGCGCCCAGACGGCTTTGTCCCTGTCCTCGGCGAACTCGCCGTCCAGGAACCTCGCGCCCCACTCCTGCTCGTCCAGGGTCGTGGAGATGCCTTGGCCCAGCGCCTGCAGGGAACCGTCGCGGAGCCTGCCGAGAGCGGCGACCACCGCGCGACTCCCGAACTTCTCCACGATCGCGTCCAAGACGGGCACGAGCTCCGTCTCCAAGGACTCCACCAGGGCCGCGCTGGCCAGCCCGGCGGCCTCACGCTTAGCGACGCAAGTCGCCTCGGTGAGGATCGCGTCGTCCGACTCCGCGCCCTGCTTGGCCTTTTTGCCCTTCTTCGTCTTGACGGCAGTGGCTGCCGCCAGCGGCGGCGAGGGCGCAACCGCCGCAGTCGCCGCACGGGCACCGCGCGCCGCAGCAGCCGCTTTCCGCCCCAGCCAGCCGCGCCAGCGCCGCTGCACCACACCAGCAGCAGCGGCACGCGCGGCGTTCGCCTTCCGCACGGCGTCGGCCGAAACCCACGCCTATGCCGTGCGATCCGCGAGCACCCGCGCCGCCTCCTAGCGGCCCGCCCGCTTGCCCTTGTCCTGCATCAGCCGCCAGTCCTCGTCGACCTCGCCGCTCATGCGCTCCACGTCGATGGGACGCACGGCCTCCACCAGGTGCACCTGCATCTGGCTCTGGGCCGCCGCGTTGCCCTTCGTCTTCAGCACGTCCTTGCCCCGAGGACGGGGGGGGCCGGCAATGTGGGTGGACGAACCCGCGCCCACACCGCAGGGACACGAACCCACGCCCGCTGCCGCCCCTTGGCGCCTCGCGCCACCAGTGTTGCTCACCTGC
>CAUYUJ010022287.1:72524-125639 GCA_963575745.1 Prorocentrum cordatum | reverse complement strand
GGGGCTCTCGCTCGAAAAAAAACGAAAAGCGAAAAAGAAATTAAATAATTACACAAATATCACAAGTTTTCAACAAGAAATCAAGTCCGGGGCTCTCGCTCGAGACATCCTCCCAAAGTCGGCCCCCGGCGCGCGAGGAAGTCAGGTGCCGCAGCGCCCCCAGGGGCCTTTTGCTGGGGAGCTGCTGGCTCGCGCGCGAGGGCGCGCGCCGGGGCGCGTCGGGCGTGTTCCGCTCTGGGTTCTCGCTGGAGACATCCTCTCAACGTCGACCCCCGGCGCGCGAGAAAGTCAGGCCCCACCCCGCCCCCAGGTGCCATTTCCGAGGGCGATGGCGGGGATGAGCAGGGAGGAAGGCGCAGGAGGACGGAGGGGAGGAGTTGGAGGAGGAGGTGGAGAGTTGGAGGAGGAGGAGGCGGAGGATGAGGCGGAGGAGGAGGGGGAGGAGGAGGAGAAGGAGAGTTGGATGAGGTGGTGAAGATCAGGAGGGCGAGCCTCGCCCTCCTGATCCTCACCCTTCTCATCCTCACCCGCGGCACCACCGCCTCCCGCTCATTCGCCTCCCGCCCACAAGCACACGCCCTTTCTTCTATATACATAAGTTCCCGATCAACCGCAGAGCGGCTGGCTAGTTTAATCATGCACGTTCAATATCGGCCGCCAGTCGTCATCGGTCCCCCACGTTCCTGGTCGCCCTCATCAGGTAGTCAGTCGCCGTTGACTTCTTGTGCTTGTCCTCATCCTGATTCGTCCCGCCCTGTGCCATCCACCTTCCATTCTCGAGCTTTACCTCATCCCCCCTGCTCTGACGCGCAGGTTACCCCCAAGATGACGCTGGCAAAGAGCGGGCGTCTTAGGCTGATGTGCCGCAAGACGGAGCTCTGCCGCTTCTTCCAGAAGGGCGCGTGCAAGCGCGGATCGTCCCGACGGGGTGGGAAGGAAAGGGTTGCAGAAGTCTGACACTCCGTGCCCAAGGACGTGCGAAGCTCGTGACGCTTGTCTCGGTGCATCTAGCACCGTCCGTAGACACACTAACGGCGATGTAGGTAACGGCCATGCAGGTTTCGGTATTGTGGGAACGCGCGGCTTGTGCTTTTCTGCACTGCGCTGCGTCGTGTTCGTTCGACACACATTGCATACTGGAAATGTAGGAAAGTGTGGATCGTGATTTCCTACGGGTTGGTTCCCAACATCACCGTGAAGCAACATCGTCGTTGGCGTGGCCTTGCACCGTCCAGCTCCCTCTCCCTCGCCCTCACCGCCTGCCTGCCCTGCGCTTGCTTCCCCATCCCACCCCTTCCCGTCCTCTTCCCTCCTCTGCCCCAGGTCGCCCGAACGAACGCGCGAAGATTACCCCTCTTCGCGATCTCGGCTGCAGAGGTGTTCTTCTTCTTCTCCCCCCCGGGGGAAAAAAATGGTGAGGGAGGAGTAGGAGGGAGAGGGGGAGGAGGAGGAGGAGGAGGAGATGAGGAGGGGGAGGAGAGGGGGCAGGAGGAGGAGGATGAGGATGATATGAGGATGAGGAGAAGGGGGAGGAGGAAGAGGGGGGGGAGGAGGAGGAGGAGGAGGAGGAGGAGGAGGAGGAGGAGGAGGAGGAGGAGGAGGAGGAGGAGGAGGAGGAGGAGGAGGAGGGCGGGCAGCGCCAAGAGAAGCACGCTTAGAGCGCTTCGCTCGCCGGGGGTGCCGCGGACTTGGATGACTAGTCCTGCTGGGTGGCAGGGCCTCTTGGGCTTGCCTGGGGTTCTCGCGGGCACAGTGCCCTCCGAAGCCCATCTCGGGACCACCTCTGGGCAACGTCGTGACCATTCTCGGGCCCCCGTTCGCTGGAACTCTTTTTCTGGAGCGTTCCGTACACGTTCTGCCTGCTTATTCTCACCACCCATCAAACCACCCCAACCCAACCCGCAGGCCCCGATTTGCCCTCCATTTCCAGTGGGGGGGGAGTCGGGGAACATCGAAAAAACACATATGGAGCCCGTACCCCCCCCAACCCTACATTCGGGTCTTCGGGTTGGGTTGGGGTGGTCTGGTAGGTAGTCGCCCCACTCGCTCGAGCCTGGGCCGCAGCACGCCTCCCGAAGAGCTGCCTGGCCTGAGATGGCCGCCAGAGCTGCTCGACCGACCTGCGCGTGCGCCTGATCCACGACGCAGATTGGTCTCCTCCGTTTTTTTTGGGGGGGTGGGGTGGGTGGTTCTTCAGTTTTTTTGTTTGTTTGTTATCTGGTATTTTTTTGGGGGGTGTTTAATTTTTTTTTTCAGTCTTCCGGTTCTTTCTGTCTCCGTTTCCTGGAAGGGGGCACGATTTGTCCGCCCTCCTTTGTGCAGAGACCCAGCAACAGGAATCAGCAAGCATCCAGTACAGATGGCCGCCAGCGCTGCTCGGCCGACCTGCTCGTGCTCTTGGTCCGCGACGCAGAGTGGTCTCCTCCGGGGGAGATCGCCGGCAGGGGCCCTGCCCAGGAGCAGTGCGGGTTTCGCCATCGGAGGCCTAGCGCCGATCGGTCGGCGATGTATCGCCGATTCTGGCTGCATGCTTCCCACCCTGAGACGGTTCCCCTCCTAAGCTCCCCATCGGAGGAGGTCGAGGAGGAGGTGGTCCCCTGCACTCCCCTCTCCCTGGCCTGCCGGCGAAGCTGGGGCAGACGCCAACGGCGACCGACGCTGGAGCGGCGCTCGCGCAGGAACCTGCCCTCCCAGATCGCGGGGCGCGCGGCGGCGGGCGGGGTCCCGTCCACGAGGCGCCCGGCCGGAGGGCCGTGCGGCACTGGCGAGAAGTGGCAGCGCACTCCTGGGAGGACCCCTCGAAGGCCCCACTGCCCTCCCAGGGCAGGGCTCGCAGTGGTCTCACGCGCAGTGCGCGTCCGTTTTTTTTGGGGTGTTCCTCAAGCAGCCGGCCGGTTCTTGGGATGCCAGACGGACCTTCGGCGCCCCTCGTGCGCAGACTGCTGCGAAATCGGGTGAGGGCTTCCACACGTCACCACCACTTGCCCTCAGCCGCCCTAACAAATCTCTCATGGGAGGTTCGCGGAAGGCCGCTGCAAGTAAACATGACGAAGCGACGGCTGTTTTGCAGGCGGAAGCTCGGCAGAAGAAATGGTCGCCTCCGAGAGAAGTCAATGCTGGTGTCGTCAGGGTCCTGGTGGTGTTGGCAGGCAGCCGGATGGAGTGATCACTTTCTGCCTTTTTGCATGTTGAGTTTTGCTGGACACCGCGGCGACAACGCACATCAAATGAGTAACCACGTATGCATCGATCATATTTAGAAGGCGCTCATGCCATAAAGTGTGAGGAAACTCATCGTGACACATACACACATACATACATACATACATACATACATACATACACATACACATACACATACACATACACATACACATACACATACACATACACATACACATACACATACACAGACACAGGCACAGACACAGGCACAGGCACAGACACAGACACAGACACATATACATATACATACACATATACATATACGTATACGTATACGTATACGTATACGTATACGTATACATATACATACACATATACATATACATATACATATACATATACATATACATATACACATACATATACATATACACATACATAAACATATACATATACATATGCACATGCATATACATATACATAAACATAAACATAAACATATACATATACATATACATGTACATATACATATACATATACATATACATATACCTATACATATACATATACATATACACATACATATTCATATACATATACATATACATATACATATACATATACATATACATATACATATACATATACATATACATATACATATACACATACACATACATATACATATACAAAAACATATACATACATACGTACATACATACGTACGTACGTACGTACATACATATATACATACACTCATACGCACATGTATGCACACATACGTACGTACGTACAATCATCCATACCTTACGCGCATGAATGGTGTACATATCTACGTCCATGCATACACATGCGTTCACACATCCGTTCATACACCCATACCTATAGATACACACATTCATACATCCAGACACACATACTCACGTACACATATACATTTACAATACTGACATACATATCTACATCTATGCATACATGCATGCATCCATCCATACATACATATTATCCCAGTGCGACCCTACCTAGGATAAGCTAATGATGATGAGCTTATAGCAGCAAAGCAAAGGCAAAGCAACAGCAGCAACAGCAAAGCAAAGCACAAGCAGCGCAAAGCCGGACCTGCAGTGCTGAACAGCCTGCAGCTCTTGCAGGAGCCGCGAGCAGTGCTGAACAGCCTGCAGCTCTTGCAAGCAGTGCTGAACAGCCTGCAGCTCTTGCAGGAGCCGCGAGCACTGCTGAACAGCCTGCAGCTCTTGCAGGAGCCGCGAGCAATGTTGAACCTGGTGCAAGCAGTGCTGAACAGCCTGCAGCACTTGCAGGAGCCGCGAGCAGTGCTGAACAGCCTGCTGTCGCTGTAAGCCAAGGTAAACTAAGCTATGCTAAGCTCAGCTAAGCTAAGCTAGGCTAGGCTAAGCTAAGCTAAGCTAAACCAAGCTAAGCTAAGCTAAACTAAGCTAAGCTAAGCTACGCTAAGCTAAGATATGCTAAGGTAAGCTAAGCTAAGCTAGGCTACGCAAAGCTAAGCTAAGCTAAGCTAAGATGAGATAAGCTAAGCTAAGCTTAGCTAAGCTAAGCTGGGTGAACCCAGGGGGCGCAACTGGGGGAACCGCGGGGCGGATACTGGGGGAACCGCCCGGGGCGCTTTCCACTGCCCGGCCCCTTTAAGCCCAGAGAGTAAGAACCCTTCCAGGCAGAGCCTAGGTAGGGAACAAACATGCATGCACGCATGCATACATACATATACATATATATATATATACATACACACACGTACATACATACATTCATACAGTCATACACACATGCACATACATATATACATACAAACAAACACATACACACACGTACATGCATCCATACACACAAGCATACATACACATACATACGCCAATACATACGTGTATACATACGGGCATGCCTACACACAGACATACACACATACATACACATAGACATACATACACATATACCCACACACATCCATACATGTACACATGCATTTCTGCATGCATACACACATACAAACCTACATTCATACAGTCACTCATACATGTATACATACATGCATGTATACATGCATGCATCCATACACACATGCACTCATCCATCCATCTATCCCTCCCTCCCTCCCTCCCTCCCTCCCTCCCTCCATCCATCCATCCATCCATCCATCCATCCATCCATCCATCTATACATATATACATACATGCATGCATGCATGCATGCATGCATGCATGCATGCATGCATGCATAGATGTGGGCGGTGCCCAGTGCGGAGCGACCCCCCTCGGAATCGCTCGTCCTGGGGGTTTCGTGCTGGCCACACCGCTGGTGCAGGCCGGTGCGAACCCCCCCGGGATGCACGAACTCCCCCGGGGCCGGGGCGCCCCAGTACGAACCCCCCGGGGACGCCCCGCCGGTGCGCCCCGGTACGAACCCCCCCGGGACGCCCCGCCGGTGCGCCCCGGTACGAAACCTCCCAGGATGGCCAGAGCGCGGGGCAGCGCCTGGGCAGCGCGTGCGAGCGTCCAGCGGCGGCGTCGGCGGCGGCGTCGGCGGCGGCGGCGTTGGCGACGGCGACGACGACATCCAGAGATCCCCAGAGGCCTCCGCAGCCCCAGAACTCTTAAGTAGGGGGCCGGACGTTCTCGGAGCTTCCCGTAAGTATAGGGGGCCGGCTTTCCGCAATCCCCCGGAGGTCTCCCTGGGGCTCCCCACCACTCCTCCAACTCCTTCCCACTCCGTCGCACTCCTCGGCAATCCTCACCGCTCCTCCCGAGTCTTACCCACTCCATCGCAGTCTTCGGCCCTCCTCGGCACTCTTCCCGCCTCCTCCCCACTCCATCGCAATCCTCAGCACTCCCCCCGCTCCTCCAAGCTCCTCCCCACTCCATCTCACGCCGCGGCTCTCCTCCCAGTTGCCCTAGACTCCTCCCCACTCCATCGCCCCCCTCGGCCCTCCTCGGCACTCTTCCCGACTCATCCCCACTCCACGCACTCCTCACCGCGACAGCGACTCTGACGACGACGACGACGACGGTGACGATTACGAGCACGACAACTGCGAGGACGAGGACGTGGACGACGACGGCGACGGCGACAACGACATCCAGAGACCTCTGGAGGTCCCCAGAATTCTTGGACGTTTCCCAGGACTCCCCCCCTTCTCCGACTCTCCCCCACTCCGTCGCACTCCTCGGCGCTCTTCACCACTCCTCCCGACTCCTCCCCGCTCCATCGCACTCTTCGGCTCTCCTCAGCACTCATCCCGACTCCTCCCCGCTCCATCGCTCTACTGAGCACTCCTCCCGGCCCCTCCCGACTCTTCCCCACTTCATCGCACTCCGCGGCTCCCCCCGACCCTTCTGAACTCTCCCCCCCCCGCGCCCGCGACGACGACAACGACGACGCCGACGGCGACGACGACGACGACCGCCACGACGACGACGACGATGACGGCGACGACGACGACGACGGCGGCGGCGGCGGCGGCGGCGGCGGCGTCGGCGCGGGCCGGCCGGCCGGCGAGCGCGGAACACCGATGACGACAACGACGGGGACGAGGACGGGGACGACGATGACCACGACCACGACCACGATGACGGCGACGACGACGACGACGGCGGCGGCGGCGGCGGCGGCGGCGGCGTCGGCGCGGGCTGGCCGGCCGGCGAGCGCGGAACACCGATGACGACAACGACGGGGACGAGGACGGGGACGACGGCGACGACGACGACGACGACGACGGCGACGACGACGACGACGGCAGCGGCGGCGGCTGCGACGACGACGACGACCACGACGACGACGACGACGACGACGACGACGACGACGACGACGACGACGACGACGACGACGACGACGACGACGACGACGACGAGGACGACCACCACCGCCACCACCCCGCGCCCACAGGGGGAGCGGGGGGGGGCCACCACGCCACGCCCGCAGTGGGGGGGGCCCATTGCGCGGGGGGGGGGGGCCCGATGGCATCAGCATGAGGGGGGGGCCAGACCCTCCGTCGATCCGTCCATCCATCCGTACCTCCATTCATCCATCTAATCCTCCCTCCCGCCCCGCCCACGCCCCAAAGACCTATCCCCCTCGCTCCCACGCAGCCCCCCCCCGCCCCCGCAGGAGCCCCCCCCACTCCCACAGGAGACCCCCCCACTCCCACAGGAACCCCCCGCCCCACTGCCGCAGCGGGGGGGCGCTGGTGCGCCCGGTACAAAACCCCCTGGGAAAGAGGGAGGGGGGGTTCCAGGTCGTCGGCGGCACCCGGTGCGCCCTGTACGAAACCCCCTGGGAAGGCGGGGGGGGGTTCGTGCCGCGGGGCGCCGCCGACATATATGCATACGTGCATTTCCATCGAAGACGCCTACGGCGTATCACCGCCGCCCCCTGCTTTTTGGAAGCGCCGATGTGGCCGAACGTTGTGGTCAAGGCTTGGACTATCTATTGGACTATGTGCTCCCCGAGCCGAGTGGCAACCCTCTGGGGAACATTTTGGGGGGGATAAGGGAGAGCATCAGTAGAAGGAGGTGGAGGAGGCCGAGGAGGAAAGGAGGTGGAGGAGGAGGAGGAGGAGGAGGAGGAGGAGGAGGAGGAAGACCAGGAGGAGGACAAGGAGGACAAGGCCTCTTGGGAGCCTCTTGGAGCACTCTTGGGGCCTCTTGGAAGCCTCTAGGTCTTGGAGGCCTCTTGGGGGCCTCCTTGGGTCTCTTGGGGGCCTCTTGTGGGCTTCTTGCCTTCGGCCGTCTTAGGACGTTCCTGGCCCGTTAGTCGCCGTCGGACGCCGTCTTGGGGGCCTCTCTGGGCCGTCCTGGGGCCTTTTTGGGGCGCTTCAGGGCCGTCTGGGAGGCCATCTTGGGCGTCTTGGAGGCCTCTCGGGGCCTTCTTGGAGGCCTCTTGGGCCGTCATGTGGCCATCTGGGAGGCCTCTTGAGCGCTCTTGGGGCCATCTTCGGGGCCTGTTGGACCGTCTTAGGCCGTCGGACGGTTGAAAGGAAGCAGATGCCCAAATCCTTCAAACACGTGAAGACAATCAACGACTTTGGCCTCTTCGTTCGGGCCTTCGAAGGACCTGGAGGCCTCGTGGAGGTCTCTTGGGCCGGCCATCTTGGGCCCTCTTCAGGGCGGGCCTCTGTGGCCGTCTTGGAGGCATCCTGGGACCGTCTTGGAAACCGCCGTGGCCGTTGTGCAGGCCATATCGAGCCATCCTGGCCGTCTTCGCGCACGCTGAGGTCTTTACTACGCGGTTCGCTGGGTGGCCGGCGGGTTGGGCCGCAGGCCTGCTGGGAACGTCAAAGAAACGGACGAAGAGCTAACTGACGTCTGGTACGCCGTACACCCCTGTGGCAAGCCACAGGGGGCGGCGGATCTAGCAGCCTTCGGCACATCCGGCTACCGTGCCTGTTGCGATCTCTTGGGGGGCCTCTCGGACGCCTCTTAGGTTCGGTTTTGGGGTGTGTTGGGGGCCTCTCGGAGGTCTCTTGGGGCCTGATCTGGGCCTCTGAGGGGCCTCCTGGAGATTGTGCGGGGCCTCTCGGGGCCTGATGGCGGTCTGGGGGCCATGTTGGGGCGAAGGGCTCAAAATGCCAGTTCGTGCTCCCCCTCTGGGGCCTCTCTTTGGCCCCTCTTGGGGCCCTATTGGGCCATCTTGGGGGCCTCTTGGGCCGTCATGGGGGCATCTTGGGCCGTCTAGGGGCGTTCTTGGGGGATTCTTGGGGCGATCTTGGGGGCCTGTTGGGCCGTCTTTAGGATGTTTGGCAAAACTGATGGATCTCCCCGTTTCCAGAATTGGCGCGGGCTTCCACTTGTGTTCCCCTTGCTCCTGCCCTTGCCTCTTTGCTTGCCCTTTCTCGCTCCCTCTCTCTTCACCGCCGCTTGGCGGCTCAAGCCTTTTCAAGGCCAAGCTGGGGGTCGGCCTCAGTTGGCCTAAGGCCGGGCCCCGAGAGGGCCAGAAGACTTCCAGGTCCTGGGTCCAGGCCTTGCAGGGGCGCCCGCGGCCGCATGATGCCGCGCCTGGCGCCGCGCGGCTGGGGGGCGGCAGCGATGCCGCCCGCGGGCGCGCAGCTGCGCAGCGGCGGGGGGCCCGGGCGCCGAGCGGCGCCGGCTCACGCCAGCCGCGGAGCACCCGGAGGCGAGGCGGCATCCGCCGAGGCGAAGCCGCCGAACCCCCCGGCCGAGCCGGCGACCAGGCGCGAGCCCGCGCCGGCGCCGGCACGGTGCCAGGCGAGGGCGGCAGAGCGCGTGCGCGCGCCGGGGCCCACCTGGAGGAGCTGCCCCAAGGCCCCAGCGCCGCCGCCAGCCGGCTGGCGCTGCGGGCGAGCGGCAGTCCTGCTGCTGATCCTCGTGGTGGCGGCCGAGGCCGCCAACGCCGACCACGAGGCCGAGTCCGCGTACTACGACGACATGTCGGACGTGGACATGCGGGCGTTCTGGCTCGACGGCACGTTGGTCCCCACCTCCGTGGACACGCCGCCGATCGGAGCGCACCCAGCAGGCGAGCATGCAGCTCCCGCGGGGGGTGCCGGAGGAGGTCCGCCGCGCGAGCGCCCCGCGCCGCCGGCCGACCCACCTCCCGAGGCCCAACCCGCACTCCCCCGACCCCCCCGACTCGGACCCGTCGTCCTGGATCAGGGGTTGGGGTCTCTTCGGCATCCGCTGGAGGGACATCGGCAACCGCACACATTGGTTCGCCGAGGGGATGGGGGGAGGTACCATTCGGGCTGTGGGGAGTTCCAGGTCCGCCTTCTCGACTCGCGAGGCAGGAGGCTGGCTGAGCTCCGACGGCGGCTGGGTGCTGTACATGGCCGACCAGGTGGGCCTCTACCTGTTCGGCTCCGCGTGGCCGCTGATCGCTGGGCTCGTGGCGGTCCTCTCCGGCACTTGCGTGGTCGCGCTCCTGGCCCACAGCCTGAGGACTCTCTTCGCACCCTGCAACTGGGCAGCCTGGACCTGCGGCCTGGTGCTGGCGTGCTGTCCCTGCCCGAGGCGCAAGACGCCTGGCGAGGCTAAGCTTGACAAGCTGGTCCCGCCGGCGGCGCCGCCCCTCACCGACGTGGTGTGGCACGGCCCAGCTGTGGGTGCCGATCCGACGACCGACTGGTACCGCAAGAGCATCAAGGAGGGCAGGGGCTCCAAGCGCGGCCAGAATGACCTCATGATCAGGGTCGACTACCGGGTCGCACGCCTCAAGCTCAACATGAAGTCCCCGGAGCGCATCAATCGCCAAGGATTGTGGGTTGAGTATGACTCTGTGAAGGGCGCAAGCGACAAGGGCTTCAGGCGCGAGCTGGAGCAGCGAGATCCACGCTGGCTTCACCTGTGCCGTTCCACCAGCTGTACCGGGTGCAAGGGGCGCGAGAACGAGCTGCACTGCAAGGAGTACGCCGCCCTTGACAACGAAGCCATCGTGGATCTCGGCGACTATTCGAGGTTCACACCCTGTCGAATTTTCGTCTGGCTCTGGAGGTGGTTGGGCCTCGTCTATAAGCTGCTGCTGTACGTCCTCTCGTGGCTCTCGTGTTGCGGGGCGTGCCTCTGCCGCCGGCGACGCCGCCGTCGCAGGACTGGCGACGCGGAGCCTGGCGTGCAGGGGTCGGTGGCAAGGTTGCTCGACCAGGAGTCCGAGTCCGAGGTAGACGCCGAGGACAACCCCTGCGAGGCGGTGAAGGTGGGGCTCATGATCAAGGGCAAGATGCGCCCACTAGCGCCCGAGGGCTGTCGAGACGCCGCGCGCGGCGATCCGACCGTGCTGTTGGTGGAGGATGGCCGGGCTTCGGACCTTCCGCTTCCGAGCGAGGGGAGTGCGACGGCCTGCCTTTGCCAGCGTCGCAGGCAGATCTACATGGTCCTGCGCTACGGCGAGAAGTGCTCTCAGGTGACGTGCTTCCGCGAGGCGGTGGGCATGGCTTCAGGGGCCCCACTCTGCCTGCAGCACCTTGGGGGCGATGCCGCTCGGGCGCTCCACGACGACCCCACGGGAGTCGGGTTCCTCGCGGGGCTGCGGCGCCGTGCTCGGCGGAGCCCGGCTCCGCGGAGCCGCGCGCCAGAGCGTGCAGCTGCGGCTCCAGCCCGGAGTCGCACACCAGAGCGCTCCGCCCCGACGACCTCTGCTCCAGAGGCGCCCACCAGCCCTGGCGACCCCGTCCCGGCTCCGGCTGGGCCACCGAGCGTGCGCTTCGAAGCGCCGCCGGTTCCAGAGTTCCCCAAGCCGCCTACTCCGCCACCCATGCCTCTCGGGCGATATTTCATCGTACGGGCGAAGGTACATTGGCCAGAAGGAGCGCAGTGGATGATTTTCAGAGGAAGGGCGGCTGACGCCGCCGCGGCCAGCGCAGTGGCTGAATACCTCGACGGCGCGTTGGCCCTCGAGGTGGAAGACCCGACCGGCCCCGCCATCCGCTTTCTCGTGAAGCCTGACGGCGTCATCCGTGCACCGTCCCCGGGACCTTCCGGGCGTCTGCCAGCGGGGTTCATCGAGGAGATGCTCCACCACGCGCCCTTGGGATGTGAGGAGCTCGGCATCAGCGTCTCGGCGACCAACGTGCCCGAGAAAGTCTGGCGCAAGCTGGCGGCGTGGCACGGGCTCCCCGTAGGCGGGCGAGCTGGGCCGCTCAGCGAGGCTCGCTGGCGGCTGCTCCGTGAGAAGGTGGTCAACCTAGTCAGGTGGCACCCCGAGGGAGGCGTGGCGCCCAGCCCGAGCTTCGAAGCGCAAGCTGCAGAGGCAGACGCCAAGCTGCGCAGCCACTGGCAGCGGCTCGATCGCAGCAGCTCGCCCAGGCCACCTTCTGGGTCCACGCGTCGTGGCTCTCGCTCCCCGCCAGCCGAGGGCGGGCGGGCAGCGAGTTCCGAAGCGCCCGTATCAGGAGAGAGCCATCAAGGAGACGAGGGCGGGGACATGATGGCCTGCTACTTGGAGGAGAAGGCCCGCGGGTCGAGCGACGCAGCAGCGGTGCAGAGTGTGGCCGCCGGCTTCGACGAGGAAGCCCAGCAGGTGCTCGCTAGCCTCATCCGCTACGCCCAGTACCCCAAGCAGCAGACGGCCGAGCCAGAGGAGCTCGCGCGGCTCGATGGGCACATCGGCAGTTGGGAGGTGCTCCAGCAGGTGCCCTCACGACCGCAGACCCCCGAGGCGGCGCCTAGTAGCCTTCAGGGTCTCCTCAAACTCCCGCCCGAGCGCCGCCGCTCGCAGGGGCCGCCGGCCACCCAGGCCGACAGCGCGCCCCTGTTCGAAGCGCGGCCGCCCCTCTCGCCAACTGCCGCCCCGCCAGCTCTCACTCTCGGGCCACGGGGCGCCGGCCTCCCAGCCACCACGGCTGGGCTGGCCCCGGTCGTCTGCCCACAGGCTCCGAACATCGGGGCCCTGTTCCGCTACGACCAGCACATCAGCGACTTGGGCCTACCCCCAGGTCTGACCACAGCTCCAGCGCGCTACGCCGCTGGAGCCCCGGAGGAGGGCGGGGGCAGCGACCCGTTCGGCCTCGTGCAGTCCGGAGCAACCCTGGACGCGAACACCGCGAGGATGCTCCACGCCTTGGAGGGGGTTGCCAGTGCCCGGCAGGGTGACAAGGCAGCCCAGCGAGGGACAGTGGCAGCGCTGGGGAGAGCCGAGGAGTTGGACGTCTACCTGGCGCGCGGTTGTGGCCAGCTGACCGTGGAGGTCTGCGACGAGGTTCTCGGACGCGAGCTGTTCTACGCTCTGCGCCGGACCTGTGAGCAGAACAAGGCCTTGATGCTCGCCGTCGAGACGCCCACGACAGTGTCCAACCGGATCGCGATGGCATGCGCCTCGCTCAGCTTCGGCGGCAGCAGCTTAGACAACTTGGCCCCGTGGTCGGCCTCCGTGGCGGACTTCCCGACGCGCAAGACGGTCGCGTTCGACAAGTACAGCGCGCCGCGCGACGCGAAGCTGGAACCCAGGCCCAGGGCCCCCGTGGTCTTCGACCAGTGGGAGCGGCAGGCCCAGAACATGACCAGGTTCTTTGGGCTCGTCTTCGGACGAGAGCATGTCAAAGAGCGTCTGGATTGCTTGGAGACCCTCGCGCGGGAGTGCGAGAAGGACGACCACGCCTTCCCGCCCAAGTTCGTCTACGAGCTGTGGGAGGAGCTGTGGGCGACCTGGTGTGAGCGACTTCGAGAGAGGAAGCGAGGCCTCCTGCGTGTGCTGCAGACAGTCAATCCTCGGAAGGAGGATCTCAAAATGGTGGCCTTCGCTCCCAGGTCGGACGGGCGCCCAGCGTTCGTCTTTCCCAACGTCTTCGACCTCGAGTCCCCCACGGGCTACTACCAGGAGGTCGTGCGCCCGCGACAGCAGCGCTACCTCCAGACCGTCCTCAACGACTCAATGCACGGGGTGCGCGGCGCCCCGGGCAAGGCCGGGGAGGTCAGAGGAGAGGGGGGCGAACCAGCTGCGGAGCCACAAGAACAACGAGCAGGAGCCACCCCCAAGAAGAAACCCAAGGCCAAGGCCCAGCCGAAAGCCAGCTCCGCACGGGCCGCATACCCTGCGGGCAAGCGGCTGAACGCCCAGGAGATCAAGCTTTCTGTCCGGCACGCGCCCTGCGACAAGCAGGGCAAGCCGCTCTGCTGGGGCAACTCGACCTGGATAGGCTGCAAGAAGGGTGCCCAAGGGTGCTCGCATTCGCACGAGCTCATCAAGGGCCTGAAGGACGTGCACTGGGCCGTGCAGTGCCAGCTCCTCAGGCGAGGTGGGCTCCGCAACGCCGCCAAGATCGACCCAGCTTCGGTCAACGGGGGGGTCGCACAGCTGAGAGCCCAAGCTAAGACCGAGGCTGACAGCAAACGGGCTGCAGGTGCGGGGGCAGCGGAAAGCCAACCTACCAGGACAGGCTGGGCGCCGCCCGACGAGTACGCCGAAGTTCAGTGCACCGAGCTTGAGTCCGAGCTTCGCGAAGCCGCCCAAGGGCCCGACGCTACCTGGCTGGAGGACCCGCGCGCCGACAGCCCGGCCCTGGTTGGGACAGGTGTCTGCGCGGACGAAGGAGCCCTGGCCCAGCGAAAGCTGCTCGAGGCCGTCCAGGAGAGCGGGGTGCTCGACTCCGTGAGCCACGCCAGCGACTACATGCGGTCACATGTCTTGGCACGTCTTGCCTGCGCTCGCGGGCGCGAGGAGGAGCTCTCAGTCGAACAAGTGCTCCTTGAAGCGACGCGCCAAGGCGGGCCCACCCTGGCTGCCGAGGCTAGCGAGCTTCTAGACCGCCTCGGGGCGAAGGCTGGCAACCTGGGGGCTGACCCTGACGTCATCATAACGCCAGTGCGGTGGAATGCTGAGAAGTCGGTGGGACAGGGCTCAGTCACGGTGCAGGGCCAGACTTGGCGCTACCTCGACTACCAGGACCAGCTGCCCCTCGACGAGTGCGTCGCGAAGCGATTACACGTGCCCGCCGGTGTTTCGGAGGAACGGCAGTGCCTCCCACTCCACCTGGCGGCCGCCAAGCTCTGGGTGCAGCTCGAAGCACCACCCGACGCCCAGCAGGTCAAGGACCTGGCCCTTGAGATCCGCAGAGACCTCCTGGAGAAGGCCACCGACGCAGCTGCGGGCCTTGCCGACGCCCCACCCTGGATATCCTCCAGGGAAGCCGAGGTCCGGATGCACATCCATGACGCGGTGCATCGCGACCACGACAAAGACTTCCGGTGCGTCGCCCTCTGCCCGTGCGAAGCGCTGGAGGAGGTGGTACTCAGAGTATGGCGAGCAGATCATTGGGGCCACCTGGATATTGATACGGTTCTCCCAGCGGGGGAACCCAAGCAGGAGTGCCACGTGATCATCCATCGCGGGCATATGCGTGTCCTCCACCCTCCGCCTGGAGCTGAGGGCAGACGAGTGGCAGACGAGTTGATCCGCACCTGGGCTACGAGCGGGAAAGACCTCAAGGAGCTCCCCACCATGGGCTGGGAGACATACCTCGCCTCGGAGGAGGATGGCAGCCCAGTGGTGGCCAGCAAGCCTCCCCCGTGCCAGCACTGCAGAGCCCTCGCCGCGCAGCGGCAGCAACGTGGGAGAGCCGCCGGCGGGGGCCCCGCCGTGGTCGAGCTCCCCACCGAAGTGGCTTGTTCAGACTTCGGGGACTTGGAGCCTTTGCGATCGAGACCCACGTTCGCGTGGGGACTCAAGACTCGGGAGATTTTTGCTGGCACAGGGCGCTGGACGCAGGCTATAAAAACGCGGGCATCGCCACCAGCGAGTCTGTCGAATACTTTGGGCAGCCTCTGCTTGGCAAGGATCCCAGGCCGCAGTTCGACATCCGCGACCCGCTGGTACGCGAGCGCCTGTACCAAGAGTTCAGTGCGCCCCCAGGTCCCGACGAGGCCAACGTGCTGCAGTTCGCCCCACCCTGCGTAAGCCATTGCCCCTGGCAGTTAGCAGCAGGAGGGACGAGGACCTTCGAGTGCCCAGATGGAACTGGGGAGCGGCAAATCGAGATCGATGGCAACGTGTTCGGGGAGTTCGCGTGCATAGGGGCGAAGCGGGGCTACGAGGCAGGACGAGAGTTCCTCATCGGGTCGTTAGCGCGGGATGGCCGGTACCCCAAGCTGTGGGACCGCCCCTGCATGCGAGCTCTGATGCACGCGACTGGAGCCCGAGTCCTCGCCATAGACATGTGTGAGTGGGGACTCGCACCACCAGACGAGCCACAACATCGATATCAGAAGCGGACCTGGTGGTTAGCATCGCTCGGGCTCTACCCCTATGCCTTGATCCTGGCCAGGAGGTGCACAGGCAAGCACACGCATCGCACGTTGGAGGGCGGCTTACCGTACGATCTGACGGACGCCCAGGTGGAAGCCTACAACCTCGACGCGCGCATGCGGCTCAGCAAGACCGAGGCCAGCGAGTTGATGAACCTCAGCACCAAGTTGGGCGAGGCCGGCGGGTGCTACGGCCTCGACAAAGACGGTGTCACCGTCACGCTGCCCCTGGACGACAAGCTGATCCGCGTGAACCAGCTCATCGCGCGGGCCGCCCCAGACAATTTCCACTGGGCGAGGATCGACTTCCGCACCAAGCGGCACTACTCCGCTCTGCCTGAGAACCAGTGGGCCCTCTACTTCGGGAGGACCCCCGAGGGCGAGCTCCGCTTCACCATCAGCACGCAAGCCCCACCCAACCTGGAAGGTGGAGGACGCGTCCCCAGCGGCACCCCCCAGCTCAGCGCTGCGGTGAAGGGGGAACTGGGAAGCGCCGGCTTCGGATTGGGACTGCGGGGCATGCGGAGGACCCAGCACGCGGGGCAGTATGCACCGCGGCTGTGCGCTGCCTGGGCAGCCGTGCTGAAGGCAGCGGCTGCCGGCACCGCCCCAGAGAAGCTGGAACAGCAGATTGCGGCGATGGACGCCGAGGCGCGGGCTTTGGAGGAGAAGTTGGAAGGCAAGGTGGCGCGGGCCGGGCGTTCCGACGCCCTGGAACAAGACCCCCCCCCTTCTTTTTGGCCTCCGGCCTGTGCGGGAGAGGGCGCTGGTACCGAGGACGGGGCCATCCGCAAGCACAGCGAGAAGTGCGGCAGCCTGAAGCAGAGCGCCATCGCCTGCTGCCTGCCCCACCCGATATGGCGAAGCTCAATGGAGGTCGAGATTGACGAGGGCTCAAAGGGCTCCCGTGGAGGCAGTCGTTCAAAGGACGGCTACCTGGAGAGAGACGCGGCGGAGGAGGACGGCGGGTGCTCAAAGGGCGAACGCCAAGGTGAGGACGAGTTGGAGGTGGAGACCGACGGCGAGCCGACCATGATCGTGTGTGGTGGCGACGAGAAGCGGGGCGGCAAGCGGGGTGGCAAGCGAGGAGGCTGGAAGCGCAACAAAGCACGCGAGCGTGAAGCACGCGAAGCTGCCGCTCGCGGAGGGGGCGGATCTGGCGGAGGTGGTGACGACGATGGCGATGGGGACGAGAGCCCCGAAGAGGAGGAGGAGGAGAACCGCCGCCAGAAGAAAGCGAAGGAGGCTGAGGACGAGGCGTCACGAGCAAGCCCAGTGCGGGTTTTCGTCCCGCAGCAGGGCGACCAGTGGGTGCTGCTCAAGGGGGGCCCGTTCGAGGCTGGAGAGGTTAAGGCAAGGCTAAAGGTCTCGGAGGCACTGTCCGGGGGCTTCTTCGACGCGGACCAGCTGTACCTCTTCGAGTGCGCGGAGGACGAGGACACAGCAGGAGCACATGGGCCACCCCTCGACGACGAAGAGGCAGTGCGCCCCGGCGAGAAGTTGCTGCTGTGGGCCACGCTGAAGCCGCCGAAGGAATGGGCCAGTTGGAGCCCCCGGTGGAACCGAGACCAGCAACCGGCACCTGGCGCCATCGCCCAAGCAGGCCAGTGGAGGGTCACGGCCAGGATTGCCGACCGGGCCTCCGCCGCAGCGGCAGCAGCGGGGCCAAGCGGGGCTGCGGCGAGCTCAGCAGCCGGCAGCAGCCGCCTGCCAGCCCCAACGTTCAGCGAGGTGGCTGCAGCAGCGGGTGGCGTTCGAGCAAGCTCAGTCCCCCCGTCCAGCGGGGGCACCTCGAGGAGCTCAGGTGCCCTGATACGGGTGGAGGAGCAGCTCGCCGAAGCCCAGGGGCAACGCGCTCGCGCGGCGAGCGAAGGCGGCGACCAGGAGCAGAGCGCTGCACGCGTAGTCGGGCAGCTGGAGATCAGGCGCAACGAGGTCCAGGCCCGCCGCGCTGCCCGGCTCGAGCGCGAGGCGCGCCGGCGGGAGCGCGAGGGCCAGAGGGCCGCCAGTGCCCCCACAGAGCCCCAGAGCCCGCAGGCGCCCCCGGAAGCCCCCCCTCCACCTGAGGCGGAGGAAGACCCGGGGGCCACTTCCGACGAGATGGGACGCAGGGCCGCCGAGGCACATCCGGGCGTAGCCTGCCGCGGGGGAGTCCACAAGTGCAACGCCGCTCGGCGCTTCGTCAAGAATTTCAACGACGTGCGGAGAGGTGGCAAGAGCTACGACCTCCAGCACGCGGACATCTTGTATCTGAACGGGATCGGGCAGATCAGCGACGTACTGATGCGGGAATGCCCCGGGGCCGACCCGACGGACCCGTCCCTGGCGCCGGAGCCTAGCCAGCTCGGCGAGATCTTGGACGAGACGTTGAAGGTCAAGATGAAGAGCCTCGGTATCCCGCGAGACGAGCGGGCCGGGGGAGGGGTCCTGGACCCCATCTACGTCGAGACCGAAAAGACCTACATCGAGGAGTACGAGGGCCAGGGCGTTCCCAGCGCCCGCAGCCGCAGCCGCAGGAGAGGTGGGGGGGCGGACCCCCACGGGGGAGCGAGGCCCTCCGGAGGAGCGCACGGTGGCTCGGAGTCGTCTGCATCTGAGACGATGGCCCCCGCCACCCGAGGCAGGCTGCGAGCGAGGTCGCCTCCGGACGAGAGCCGCGGGCGCAGCTCCGCCCCCGACCCGAGGGACCCCAGGCGCAGATGCGGAGGCCCCGAGATGCCGCCGGCAGATGCCAGCCAGGGCGTGCACCACGGGAGCCGAGCGGAGGCATGCCAGAGCGGGCGCCAAGCAGCGCCGCCGGCAGCGTCTCACCCTGGAGCCCTGGAGGCCAAGCAGTACTTGTGCTGGTGCCTGGAACATGCCGAGTTCGCCCTGGAGCTGGTGAAAGAGGTGACGAGCCTGGGGAACCGCCTGCTCCTCGCCGCGGGGAGCGTGGAGGCTGCCGCGGCGCGGCTCCGCGAAGAACGGGGGCGCGTCCTCGGGAATCCTCTCGGGGGGGTGCTCGATCCCGAGTTCGGCGGGGCTCTGGAGGAGGACCACCGGCAGTGCCTCCAGGAGATGGCGAGCAAAGGTGTTCCCGTGCGGAGGCAGCAGCCCAGGCGACGCACCATAGCCAAGCCCCACGCTTCAGCGAGGGACCATGCCCTGGATATGTACGCCAAAGCCTGGAAGGATACGTCCTACGGTGCCGTGCTCTGGGCCACCCCGGAGGCCGAGGAGGCCTTGTCCGCCTCAGAGCTCATCGAGAGCCCGTCGGGGCGAGTGCCTAAGATGCTGCCCGACCGCACGGTGAGCAGCGAGGGGCGCCCCATACACGATATGCGGGTCGCCAATGGGGACTCGCCCAAGGAGCTGCACCCACCGGCGCTTCAGCCTAAGCACGAAGCCCTCGTGCGCCTGTCGCTCTGGTGGTCCGCGCGTCACCCAGGTGTGCCGCAGGTGATAGCCAAGCGGGACGTGTCGCGGGCCTTCAAGTGGCACTGGGTGCGCGACGAGGACGTGGCCGAGTTCGGCACCTCCCTCCCGGGCGACGCCGTGGGCCTGGCCACGCGCGTGATCATGATCCACTGCGTGATGGTCTTCGGGTGGTCGGGGTCGCCCGGCGAGTACATGGCATTCGCCTGGAGTGCCAAGTGGGACCACGAGCGGCGCCGCCCACCGAACCCCGAAGTCAACGACACAGTACGCTGGTCATCCAAGTGGCTGATGGACGACGGCGTCTTGGTCGAGCCACTGGTCGGTCTCAGGCCCTGGCTCAGCGCAGCCGACTGCGACATGAGCATGAGGCGCGTCTGGGGCGACGACGCGATCAACGTCGACAAGATGGCGGAGGAGGGCACCTTCCAGGCAGAACAGCTGGTCTGGGGCTTCTACCTGGACGTGGACAAGCAGCGCTCGAGGCTTCCAGAGCCCAAGTGTGTGAAAGCCGCCCACCTCCTGGCGATCGACGAGCTCCGCTACGGGTGCCGTCGGGTCCCCATCAAGGTCGTCCAGGAGCTGAGGGGGTCCGCCCAGTTCTGGGTGGCCACGCAGCCGGCTATCAAGCCCGAGCTGCCGGTCATCGACCGCCTCCTCGGAGGCGGGCTCGGGGCGGCATGGGCGGAGCCCCGAGGGAGCGCCGAGGAGATCGCCCTTGCCTGGGACGAGTGGGACCAGACCCTCGAGCTGCTGCGGGTGCTCTTCGACGCACCCGAGGCCTGGGCGTCCACCTTCGAAGCGAGCTTCATTTCCTGTCTAGGGCCGCGCGAGCGCCTGGCACTCCCAGGAGCCGCCGCCCGGACAAGATGGACTGGAGGCGACGCAACCACGACGACCATTGGCAGCATCGACTGGGGGCGCGCAGTGGCCGGCAGCAAAGCAGTGCCACCCCACTATATGGCCGTAGACGCCGCCCCGCTCCTCCGCCAGTTGGAGGACGTGCTGAGCCACCCGGGGGCCGAGAAGGACTGGGCGATAGCCCTCGTGGAACTGCTTGCGTTTGTGGCCCTGGCTGCCGCGAGGGGTGGCGAGTGGCAAGGCGAACTGGTCTTCTACGTTACCGATAACATGAACGTGCGGTCGTGGATTTCCAAGAGGCGGCCCAAGCACCCGCTCGCGCGGCATCTCATTCGCCTCGTTCAGCGCCTAGAGGCTTGCCACGGGTTCAGCACGACCGCACTGTACATCCGCACTTACCGCAACTACATCGCGGACTGGCTGTCGCGGGAAGAGGCCAAGAAAGTCCACTCCGAGCTCCTGCGCAAGGGGTGGACCCGCATCGAGCCGCCCGAGGAGTGGGGGAAGATGCTGGCCGAGGCAAAGGAACACCTCTTGCGATTGCCTGGGGAGGATGGGCCCATTGCGGAGTCAGCGCTCCGTCATCGGGCGCTGAGGACTCCGGCAGCAGTGCCACGCAGCCTCGCCCTCAAGGGGCGCTGGGGCCTTGAGCTAGGGAGCCCACTGGGGACTTCCGGGCGCGCCTGGGAGCAGCTAGGTGGTAAACTGATGACAGGCAACCCAACGGGGGTGGACTGGATCATGTGCACGCTGTCCCTGGACCCGAAGGGCTTCGAAGTCGAGAAGTTGGTGTCCGCCATCACTCGGGCGAGGGCGCAGGTCGTCGTGGTCGACGCCCCTTGCAAGCTCGACCTGACCCGCGTCGTTAAAGTGCTGCGCAAGCTGGGATACCGCACGTACGACCTGGAGGTCGTCTGCACCCACTACGGCGACATGACAGCCCGAGCTCGGAGCCTGATCGTAGCAGGTCGAGGGCCAGCAGGCGCTAGCCTGGCGAGCATGCGTATGCCGCCGGCGCGTCGCTGTCCCCACGGGGTGAAGCACGCGTTGAAGGATAAGCTCAGCGAAGGCGGTCACCACTGGCTCGACGACGAGGGGGGCGTCACCTGGGACCCGGCAGCTCGAGGGGGCTCCGACCCTACACTGCCCAAGGGCATCGGCCACATCAAGCTCGCTGGCACGAAGCACCTGGTCTGCTCAGTCGACGGCCCGATCGGCGCGGTTCGCTGGCCCGCCGAGGGCCCGAGCGGACCGGGAGGAACGCTGATCCACGTCCCAGGACAGCGGCGGGCGCATCAGGGCGCTGTCGCCAGAGGAGGTCTGGATCGTACAGGGATGCGACGAAGCGACTTGGGTGAAGAGGCGAGCCCAGGGCGACACCGAGGCCACTTTGATGCGAGAAGCAGCGAGGTCCTTGCCGCCCGAGACGGCGAGAGCCGTACTGGGCGCCACTGTGGACGCGCTGTCGCAGGCCACCCAGCGTGCGGGCGGCTGCCACGATCCCGCGGAGTCGGCCGCCTGGGAGACGACCCGGCGGTGGCTCAGGGCCTGGGCACGGGGCGAGCTCCGGGCGAAGGCCGACAACCCCGAGAACGACCAACACGCTGGGGTACTGAGCGATGACGTCCACAAGGCGAGGCGCAAGAGCCAAGGCGTCCGCTTCAAGGCAGTCGAGGAGGATCTCGTGCGGGGTCCCGAGCCCCCTCCTGACGCCAAGGAGGTGGACCTGAACGCAGTCGTCAGCGCGCCCAAGAAGCGGCGGAAGAAGAGCCCCAACCGGGGCAAGAAGGTGGAGACCCAGGGGTTGGTCAAGCCGGTCGCGTTGGGTCGAGCTCGAGCCACCATCGCCCTGCCGGACCACCCGACCCTGGGAGGGGAGGACTACAGCGGGTGGATCGAGGAGCAGAAGCGCGAGGCGCTGATGCTGCGGCTGTCCGAGGGAACCCGCGCCGGCTATGAGACCGGCTGGAAGCAGTGGCAGGGCTTCAGGGCAGCCCAAGGAGAGGCGCCCTGGCTGGAGGGACGTGACCGCGAGGAGCGACGCGCCAATGAGGAGGCACTGCTGGGCTTCGTCGTCGTGTTGGCCAAGGTGCTGAAGCGCGCGGAAGGTACGATCAAGCAGAAGTTGTTCGCAGTGCGCTTCGCCCACCTCGTGGTCGGATACCCGGACCCTCTACTCCACCGAGGCCGCCTCTGGTCCACGCTCGCCGGCCTCCGGAGAGGCCAGGGGCCGAGCGGGCGGAAGCGGCCAGTGACACCCCGCATGCTCCTGTGGCTCCAAGGCTTCTTGAGGGGCCAGACGGACCTCCCCGAGATGGACACCGCGGTCCTGTGGGCCGCCGTGGCGGTGGCCTTCTTCTTCATGTTAAGGGCGTCAGAGTACTTGATTCAGCCTGGGAAGACATGGAGCCGAGAGCGCGTCGTGCGTGGCGTGGACATCACGGGCCGCGACGGCAACAACCAGCCTTGCACCTTCAAGGACGCGGTGGAAGTGGTGCTCCACATCACCTCCTCGAAGACAGACCAGTACAATGCGGGGTGCGTAAGGAATCAGTATGAGACAGGCACGTCGCTGTGCCCCGTGGCTGCCCTCCGCCAGCTGGAGCGGCACTACCCGCAGAGGCTGCGAGGGAGCGAGGAGGAGCTCCCGCTCTTCCGCTGGGCGAGCGGAGCACCCATCCGTCGCGGGGAGGCGCAGCACTACCTGACGATCGCGGGGCTGGCCGCCGGGCTGAGGAAGGAGGAGATCGGCTCGCGCAGCCTCCGCATCGGAGGCGCGACAGCGATGTGCCACGCCGTGGACGACCTGCAGCGCGTCAAGCGCTTCGGGCGCTGGGCCTCCGATAGCTTCCACGGGTACCTGTGGGAGAGCCACGAGCCCATGCGCGGCATCTCGACCAACATGGCGACGGACACGTCCGAGCTCACGGCGCCGCCGGCCCATGCGGCCGAGGGCGAGCGCCGTGCGGGCAGGAGCCCGACCCCGCTGTGGCCCAGAGCGGCGCTGGCCGTGACGACGCTCGCCGCCACAGCTGGCAGTGCAGACGGCTACGTAATCAAGGTCAACCCGGCGGAGAGCCGGAACCTGCTGATCCTCGTGCTCCCGGTCGGCTTGGGGGCTTGGGCGATGGCAGCGGGGGTGCTGCTGGCAGCCGTGCTGCTCGGCGCTGCGTGGCGGCGCAAGCAGCAGCGAAGGCGCGGAGGAGCGGCTGGCGGGCGCGGCAGCAACTGCAGAGCCCGCATCCCCCGCGCAGGCATGCCGTGTGCAGCGCTGGTGGTGACGGCGCTCACGACGGCAGCCGGAGAGATACAGAGCCAGGAAGTGGCAGCAGTCGACAGCAGGGCACAAGGGGCCACGCTTCGCTGGGAACCGCAGATGGGCACGGTGGCGATCGTTTTCCCAGTGGGGACGGCGCTGAAGGTGGTGGCCACGATCGCAGTGCTGCTTGCGGCGGGCATCGGGGTGCTCGGCTGCTGCTGCTGCGGGACGGCTAAGGAGAACGAGGGGAGGCCGGGGCCAGAAGCGCAGCAGGCCACCACGCAACAGACGCCTAAGGCGCACAAGCCTCCCAAGCAGCCGCAGAGGACGTACTGCGACGCAGGGGTGATGGGCCCGGTGCACTACAACGGTGTGAGGTACGTGCACGAGACCCAGGGCTTCCGCCGGGCCAACGAGGTGACGCGGGAGATGGCCCCGTCAGGGCACCGCAGGTCGCCAGAATGGCCCCGTGGAGGGGAGCAGAGGCCGCATCGTGACTAAGGTGCGGGCTGCCGCCGGCCAGCGGCCGAGCGGGCAGCAGTGGGCCGCCGCCGGCAACCGCCGCGCGGGCGGCCGCGCGGCGCCGGCTGAGTTCAGCCTGGCGCTCGCGATCAGCTTCGCACTTGCGAACAAACTGGGCGCGTGCCGCGGCCGCTGCTGCCCGTGGGCAGGCGCCGCGCCGGCCTGGCACCCGGCAGTGCCGCCATGGGGGCGGCAGTGGCGGCTTCGAAGGAGCGCCGGCGGCTAGCCCAGCCAGGGCTGCCGCGCGGGGCGCAGGGGGAACCGCCGCCGCCGGCCCCCGCCGTGCGAGCGGCAGCGCGGCGTCGGCTGAGCTCAGCCTGGCGCTCGCGCTCAGCTTTGCGCTTGCGAGCAGCTGGGCGCGGTGCGGCGGCAGCTGGCGCCTGAGGGCAAGAGCGCCGCGCCGGCCCGGCAACCGGCAGTGCCGTCATGGGGGGCGGCGGTGGCGGCTACGTGGGGCGCCGGCGGCCAGCCCGGCCAGGGCTGCCGCCTAGGGCGCACGAGGAACCACCGCGGGCGCCGGCGGCGTGCCGCCCTGCGCCTGCGGACCCACCTTGCTGGGCAGACGTGGCAGCGTGCCGCGGATGCCAGGACTGTTGAGTTCCACGCCGAGAGGACCGGCGGCTACGTGACCCACTACAGCCAGCTCGGCGTGGTGGTGCATTCACAGGAGGAGATTGGCGGCGTGGCCCGCGACGCGTGGCCCAAGACAGGCGCCGGCGCGCCAGGCGCCAGGCGCCAGAGGAGCAGCGCGGCTCCTTGGCAAAAAGGGTCGCGCTCATCGTCATCGTCGTCTGAGCGTCACTTCCTCCTCTTGAGCCTCACTCACTAGGCTCAAGTTGTTTTTAGTTTACCAGTGCTGCTTGAGGGGATATCTAGGATGTTTGGCAAAACTGATGGATCTCCCCGTTTCCAGAACTGGCGCGGGCTTCCACTTGTGTTCCCCTTGCTCCTGCCCTTGCCTCTTTGCTTGCCCTTTCTCGCTCCCTCTCTCTTCACCGCCGCTTGGCGGCTCAAGCCTTTTCAAGGCCAAGCTGGCCCACCCTGGGAGCCCCGCAGGGCTCCCTACCCGCCCTGTTCTTGACTTTTACGGTGCCGCCGTGGCGCTAAGGTGCCTCGGCGGCGGCGTGGCCCGCGACGCGTGGCCCAAGACAGGCGCCGGCGCGCCAGGCGCCAGGCGCCAGAGGAGCAGCACGGCTCCTTGGCAAAAAGGGTCGCGCTCATCGTCATCGTCGTCTGAGCGTCACTTCCTCCTCTTGAGCCTCACTCACTAGGCTCAAGTTGTTTTTAGTTTACCAGTGCTGCTTGAGGGGATATCGGAACGCCGACAGCCCGAAACGGCGAGAACATTAACACACTTCAAAACTTGTGGAACATACCTGATTTTGACATCTCGGGGCCCTCTTGGGGGGCCTCTTGGAGCCCTCTTGAGGCGTCTTGGGGGCCTCTATCTTGGGACCATCTTATGCATCTTGGAGCACTCTTGGGGCGACTCGGGGCTATCTTGGGCCCTCTTGTGCGCGTTTTGGGGCCCTCTTGGCTTGTCTCGGGGTCATCTGGACTTTGGAAAAGTCGCGCGGAGAAGCCAGGGAGCGCGCGGGAGCTCGCGGGAACGCGCGGGACCGTTGGGCTCCGTGCCCCTAGTGAGAATATTTCGATACCGAACGCAGAGTACAGGAGACTCTAGGAGCTTGGGGAACACTCCACTTCGCGCCTCCAGGCGCAGTGGCGGATGCATACGTTCCTATTCGAACATTCTTATAAGGGACCCCCCCGTGCATAGATTCGGCCTCGGGCGCTCCTACTGCCCGAGCGGGTCCAAGATCGCTTCCCAGACGGTCTCACGGATCACCAGAGTGGCCCAAGACCGCTTCAAGAACAGCCCGAGAAGGGCCCGAAAGCGCCCGAGGCCCCGCGGCGGTACGGCCCCAGGATGGCTCGCGCGGCTTCCCCAGGCGTCCCAAAAGGCTCCCAAGAGGACCCCCGGGAGGGCTTGAGGAGGCAACAAAACACGGATTTTCCGGATGTTTAGGACAGATTTTGGAAATCCAGCTTTTTCGGGCAAAAGAGCAGCCGAAGGCGGCTTTGACGGCCTGCGAGATCGCAGCAAAACAGCCCCAGAGGCGCTTCTAGACGGCGAGCCCCAACACCGCCCGAGAGGGCCCTGCAAGGGCAGTCGTCCATCTATGGGCTTCCCATAATTCAGATTTATGGGAAACCCATCGTTTGCCAGATTCCCTAGAGGTTCCTGGCGATTCATGGGTTTCCCATAATCCCTTACAAGGCCCCCAGTGAGGGCACCCAGCAGAGCCCCAAGACGGACAGAGCCCGGCAACACCGCCGAGAAGGGCCCCAGGGCGGCCCACGAGGGCTGGAGAATTGTTCTGCAGGGCTCCAAGAGTCATGCCGCCAACATCGTAGAGCGGATTTTGTTTGGAAAACACCCGGATGGGCCCAGAGTGTCCTGGAGAATTTCGTTCCGGGTTTCGAAGTGAATTTCGTGCGGATTTTTTGTGTCAGGGATGAAGACTAAAATCTTCCACGTGAAATTCACTGCGTTTCTCGCTCGCCGTTTCGGGGTTTTGCATTGGCAGAAATCCACGCGCAAATCCACTAGAGCACGTCTGCAGGGTCGGCGCAGTGACAGGAGGTCCCCCACGAAGGCACAGTTTTTGAGGTCTCCAGGAGGCTTGCTAGAGGCCTCCAAGCACACTTGCTCGGGTGCTCGGATGAGGTGTTCGGGTGTTAGTGCTGTGGAGTTAGAGTGCTCGGGTTTGTGTGCTAGGACTCGGGTGTCCGGGTCAGGGTGCTCGAGTTGGGGTGTTCGGGGCTTCGGTAGTTGAGTTCGGGTTGGGACGTCAGTGTTAACGTGTATGCTACGGTGTTAGGGTTCTGGCGTTCAGGTTGGGATGTTCGGCCCCACGAGAGCCCCAATATACCCCCGAAGAGGGCTCTGGATGTCAACAGTAACCGATTCCCATACAGTTTTTTGATCCATTTCAACGTGCTGGATTTTTCCAGGACGAAATTGGCTTCTCAGGCGGCCCCAACACGGTCCACGAAGGCCTCCAGACTCCCCCCAAAGGTTCCGCAAGACGTTTCAACATGGCCCAAATAAGGAACTGCCGAATTAATATTTCGAGCTCTACGCCCAAAGATGGGCCTGGACACGCTACGGAGCCCCCAAGACGCCATGAAGGCTCCCAGAAGCCCCCAGTAGGTCCCCATGACGCCCGCAAAGCTTCCCAAACGCTCTGAAGAGCCCCCTCTCCCGCAAGCCTCACAGGCTCTATCACCCCTGTGAGCTTGATGCGCCAGATGAACCCTGTCTTCCGATCGACCTGGTGAACCTCGCAACCCCTACTTGCCCCACGACCCTGAGGACCCCTGTGAGCCCTACGACACCTACGAACCCAATGAGCCAGATTAGCCCCATGAGCCCTATGAGGCCTATGAGCCCTACGCGCCCTCGAGGCGCCCTCGAGACCCTCCCCTGTGAGCCCTACGAGCCCCATCGGCTCTACGAGCCCACGAGCTCAACGAGCTCCTGAGCCCTACGACACCTATGAGCCCGACGACCCTTACGAGCACTTCGAGCCCTACGAATCCTACGACCACTGTCAGCGCTACGAGCCCTCAGCCTCAGCCTCAGTCCCATTTGTCCCAGGAGCCCTACCACCTGCCATCGCCACCAGTACCACCTGCCATTGCCTCCTTCCATCGTCATTGAGTCGGCTCGTCGGTGGACCGTCAGTGATGTCCATCGAGTGACTTCGACAGTGCGGTTGAGTGACATCGATTGTGTTTTCGATCGTGATGCCGATAGCGAGATCGATAGTGAGATCGACCACGTCCCACGTGACATCGGATATCGATAATGAGATCGATAGACAGATGCGTTCGACCAGGAGAAACCATCGAGAGGCTTATCGATGGTGAGACTGGCAGTGATGTCGTCAGTGGGGTCGAACGTGAGGTCGGTCGTTCGTGGGTCGGTGGGTGGATAGTGAGGGTCATTGAGTGAGGTCGATAATGTGATCGAGCTAGTGAGGTCGACCGCGGGTGGGGCTTTGATATTATTATCGACAGCGACGTCGATAGTGGCCTTGATTTTATGATCGACAGCGCGATCGGTAGTAAGATCGACGGATTCCCTAGTGACATCGGGGATCGATGGTGAGAGACCCATCGACAGACGCGTTCAGTCCAGCGATGCCACCTCTGCCCGCGAGCGCGTCGAGGCCAAGTAAAACCGCCAGGAACGGCCCGATCATGAAATGCGGCGCGAGGGTGGGTGGAGTGGAACGGACGGTTTCATCGAGCGATGGAGATGGATGGCGCGACCGATAGTGTCTGCCACGGTGGACAAAATAATCAAAATGTTTTTGTTGTTGTTGTTGTTGAACATTATTTATTCTAAAGAATAATTATTGTTGGGCCCCCTGGTGCGCGCCCCCCCTGCGCCGCCTAGGCCGCAGCTACATTTTCATCATTTTCGTGAGGAAGCCTCAGGTAAAACGATGTGATCCAGATCCGGTTGTTTTGTTGTAATCCGTTTTCCCTTGCAAAAAACACTATAAAATGACATTTCTTGTTCTAATATAATCAAATTTCAAGAATCCCTTGCAAAAAATAAGGTAAAGTGGACATTCGCGCGCGCAAGACGAAATCCTTCCAAAAGCTTAGTGTTCGGAGCGATTTTAACATAAAAACATCAAAAAACCAATGGTTTTTCAACAAAAAAATGTCAAAATCTCATCCCGCGCGCTCTTGCGGATTCGTAGGAAACCCAACACTTTTTAAACATTTCTGTCAAACGGGCTTTTGCGAGCAACTTTTTCGAACTTCTGCGACAACGGTTGCGCACCTGCCAGGGCCATCATCCCTGTCAAATAATACCATGCGGGACACATTCGTTTTTTCTTCGCGCGCGCACGCCGAAATCTCCAAAAACCATTGGGTTCTTAAGAATTTTAGCACCGCGCATCATAAAATCACACGAATCGCACCGTAGGTCCTCGAAAAACACCTGCACGACTTTTCAAAATTTCCACCCGCGCGCGCTGTCCGAATCCTAAAAAAACCAATGGTTTTCCAACATTTATGTTACATGAGCTCGCGCGAGCTACTTTCGCACGCTCTTGCAACGGGGTTCGCGCGCCTGCCAGGGGCCATAATCCCTTGCGGTTGCGCCATAGGTTGCGCCCTCGGCCGCCGAGAATAAAACGCCCCCCTATTGGTTGCGCCATAGGTTGCGCCCTCGGCCGCCGAGAATAAAACGTCCCCCTACTGGTTGCGCCATAGGTTGCCCCAGGAGGCCTTCAAGAGGCCCCAAGAGCCCGCCGTGAGGACCCAATAAGCCCCCAAGAGGCCCCAAGATGCTTCCAAGAAGCCCCCCAAAGCCCCTCAAGAGGACCCCAAGCGACGCCAGGAGGCTTCCCCCCTTCCCCAAGAGGACCCCAAGCGGCCCCAGGAAGCCTCCGACTGATCACTGTCACATCCGTAGCCATCTCGGATCAAGGTATCGCCTGTGTTCTTGGATGGGTCATGGCTTCGCCCTTCGCCCATGGGGACAACCATCGGGACCACCATCGGAACAACCATCGCGGCAACCATGGGGACAACCATCGGGACAACGATCGGGACAACCACAACCATCAGGACAACCATCGGGACAACCATCGGGACATCCATCGGGACAACGATCGGGACCACCATCGGGGCAACCATCGGGAGAACCATCGGAACAACAATCGGGACAATCATCGGGACACTCATCGCGACAATTATCGGGACAACCACAACCATCAGGACCTCCAACCAGAGAGAGGTAGTCACGTGTATTTCGTCGACGAGTGAGCCAGTATTGCACATTGAGGCCGGAACGAGAACCACAGAACAAGAATGAGCATATATCGTCTCACAACAACGGAAACAAGTCCTGTGGTATGCTGGCGCCACGCACGTGATACCAGTCAAAATAAGGGTCTTGGCTTGTGTGGTACAGAAACGTTAAAACGTCGGAAAACGGTACACGTGCCCATTGTTGGAACAGGGGTATAAGTCGTATACTAAGCTAGTTTCCACAAGATGTTACCACAAGAAGTCATTGTAACCATGCGCCAGTGTAGTAGCCAAGGTCGTCCGCAGGCCACGAAGTGAAGTGTCCGAACGTCATAGGGCGGGAAGCTGGGTGTGGGTGGTGGCGAAGAGTCGTTTGGAAACTTGGTAGAGCTTGAACCGGCCCCCCCACAAAGTGGGGGTATTGCCCGCCTCCTATGAAAACCCTGGCACTGGTGAGAACGGAGTGTCCCCACGTGCTAGTAATTGTTGTTGTTGTTGTTGTTGTTGTTGTTGTTGTTGTTGTTGTTGTTGTGTTTGTTGTTGTTGTTGTTGTTGTTGTTGTTGTTGTTGTTGAACATTCCTTCTAAAGAATTATTATTGTTGGGACCCCTGGTGCGCGACCTCTGCGCCGCGCCTAGGCCGCAGCTACATTTTCATCATTTTTTCGCGAAAGCTTCAGAAAAGTGGATGAGCTCCGGATCCGGTTTTTTGTTGACGCTCGTTTTCCCTTGCAAAAAACAATAGAAAATGAAAATTCTTGTTTTTACTTGATCAAATTGCAAGAATCCCTTGCAAAAAATAAGGTAAAGTGGACATTCGTGCGCGCAAGACGAAATCCTTCCAAAACCTTAGGTTTCGTAGCGATTTTAACATAAAAACATCAAAAACCCAATGGTTTTCTCAGAAAAAATTGTCAAAATGTCCTTCCGCGCGCTCTTGCGGATTCCTAGGAAACCCACCAGATTTTAAACATTTCTGTTAAAAGGGCCTTTGCGAGGAACCTTTTCAGGTGCTTCGACCTTCTGCAACAACGGTTGCGAGCCTACGAGGGCCACCATCCCTTGCAAAAAATGACACGAAGTGCACATGCGCGCGGCCGCCGCGCGCGCGTGCCGAAATCCTGCCAAACATAATGTGATTTCAATAATTTCAAGATGCGATGTTCCGAAAACATATGCAAACGCAAGACTTTCTCATCCGAAAAATATCAAAATCCACCCGCGGGCTCTTCATGAATCTTTAAAACCCAAGATGGCCCCAAGAGGCGCTCAAGATGGCCCCAAGAGGCGCCCATGAGGCCGCAAGAGGCGCCCAAGATGGTCCCAAGAGGCCCCAAGAGGACTCCAAGAGGCCCCCAAGAGGTTCCAAAGAGGCTCCAAGTTGGCTCCAAGAGGCCCCCAAGATGGCCCCAGGAGGCGTCCAAGCGGCTCCAAGAGTCCTCCGGGAGGATCCAATAAGCCCCCAAGAGGCCCCAACATGCTTTCAAGAAGCCCCCCAAAGCCTCTCAAGAGGACCCCATGCGGCGCCAGGAGGCTTCCCCCCTTCCCCAAGAGGACCCCCAGCGGCCCCAGGAGGCTTCCCCCCTTCCTCTCACGCTCATATCCGTAGCCATCTCGGATCAAGGTATCGCCTGTGTTCTTGGATCATGGCTTTGACGGCGAAAGACCTTCACGAGCAGTATGGCGCAGAGCTGTCCCGGCCTCCCTTGGCCGACTGCGAGAGTGCGTATTATTTGCATCAGGCGCTCGCGGCAAAGGGTATCAATGCCAGTCACCAGGCGTGCAAGACTTGGTGGGCCAAGTATCGGGTTGTGACTGGCAAGGTCAGTATTTCTAGCGCCAAGGAGCTGGAGGAGCAGCACGGGTCTGCCATCCGCCACCTGGGCATCGAGTATAATACCGCTTACAAATTATGCCGGGCGCTCCGACAGTTGGATCCACCACTGTATGTGCCAGATAGGGTCGCAACGGCGTGGCTACTGCAGTATTCATCGAAAGACACGCTTGTCCAAGTGCAGAACGCTGGCCATCTGGAGAGCTGGTATGGAGAACGTATTCGCAAAGACATGCCCGAGGGGACCACTGACGGGGCCGTCTTGAAGCAGTGGCTCCTTGGACATTTATCTGTATCTGCTAACGCCAGGGTATGCCAGAAGTGGCTCAGCACGGAGTGGGGCGCCAAGGGGGCACTCAACACTGCCCAAGCTGTGGAGGAATGTATGGGCGAGCGTCTTCGACTCAATCAGTATCGGGAGAGCTTCGCCGACGATGCCGCCGCGGAGGTCCTCTCGCAGCTTCTCTCGGAGAGCGATCCTCCCGTCGCTGTCAGCGGTATGGTTTTGAGGCAATGGTACGTGAAGCATCACCCTGACTCTGGACCTTTGCAGTACGACACGGCCGAAAAGCTCAACGCGGCGCTTGGTGACCACATGCGCGATGTATATCCAGGGCTGAAGTACCACACGTTGCATACCGTGTTGCGTATGCGACGGAAAGCTGTCTTGGTGTCCCGATCAGTGTTGAGAAAGTGGTGCGATGTGTATGCGTCGGTGGGCTCCTCCGTGCAGGCGGCGGCTTCATCCGCCCAGGCCGTCACCAAGCGTGTATTGAAGCGCCCGGCGGCACAGGTCACAGACGCGTCACGTGCATCGAGAATCATGGGTATGGCAACGGCGACGGAGGCGGCGGCGGCGACGGCGAGGGTGACGGCGGCGACGGCGACGGCGACGGCGACGGCGACGGTGACGTATCGTCCTCAGCCTCAGTCTCCGCCTGCCTCAGCACCAGCCTGCCTCAGCGTCGGCCTCAGCCTGTCTCAGCCTCAGCCTGCATCAGCTCAGCGTGTCCCAGCCTCAGCCTGCTCCAGCTTCAGCTTCACCCTCAGCCTCGGCCTCAGCCTGCGTGAGCCTCTTTTGCTCTCATGTCTATCATACGTTTCATGTGCTATACGTATCATACATGACACGGGGATGTGTGTCAAAACATGCCCCAGAAATGTGACCAACTCTGGTGTGTATGTGTCCCATGGCTAGCAGACGTATCATGTGCAATATGTATCATGTGCAACACGGCTCACGTGTAATATGTGCTCCGAGGGCTTTCCCACGGAGTCGCCAGACCCATCTGGGGATCTTGGGAGGGCCTCCCAGGGCCCTGTGGTTATGTATTCTCTTTAGGCCTTCGGCCCCAGCCGCCAGACCTCTCTGGGTATCTGGGGGGTTCCCAGGGCCCGATTGTCTTAGTTTCTGTGACCCGATTCCCAGGGGAAGTTTATGAGGGCGTCTGGGGGGTTCCCAGGGGAAGTCTATGAGGCCTGTGGATTCAAATAAAAAGATGAAGTGAGTATGCCTGCTCTGGTCGCATGTGCGGCGGCGGACTTCGTCTTTCCGACGGCGCTCGCATGAGTGTTCTGCGTGTACGGTCGTATGGACTTTGGCATTTGGGCACATGTATGCGGTTCGCTTCTGTTTGTACGTAGCGGTTTCTGCTCAAGCCGCTTACTGTATATCGCGAGATCGTATTCACCTCCATATTGCCGGCCTTCCGTATGGCTTCCCAGATGGCCGGTCGGCTCGACCCCGTGACGGGCGAGTATTACCCAAGCGATGATGAAGTGCGCTACAGTATGGAGCGCTGGCACACGCCACCCAACCACGAGGCGTATGCGCGGCGCTGGCTCAAGCAGTGTGGCTCGGAGAGGTGGTTCGCGTGCGGTATCTTCTTCCCTATTCTATGGGAGGGTGTCAAGGGCGTATGCCTCGCCGTATCGAGCGTTATGTCCACGAGGCAGTCGAAGACGAACAACGACCCGGACTACCAGCACAGTATGGGGGGCATCCCCGAGCCGGAGTGGCTTTACTTCGACGCCTTCTTCTACGCGCACGCGGTATTCGGGAACTTCTCGGTATTCCAGGATGAGAGGCTTGGGAAGCCCATTGGCTACCTTCTGCACGTATTCGACACGCTGTGCACCGCGCGAGGTATCGTCGCCTGGAAAGCCAACCTCTTCGTCCACCCGGGCCAGTGGGTGTATAGCAGTATGCGGTATTTGCTCGGTCAGCTCGCTATTCCCATTCATGCGGAGATCGTATCCGGCCTCTCCTACAGGGCCCTCGCCACCTTGGACGTATTCATTGCGTATCACGCGGCCTTCATGGGTACGGACCCGCAGAAAATGGCCATTTGGAACGTATCCCCTGAGGTCGGCCCAGAGATGAAGTATCCGCGTCAAGACCAGTGGTGGTGGTTGCCCGTATGGCGGTCTTTTGGTCAGAGCGACGAGTATCCGAACATGCTCGATTACCCGGCCTTGCCACCGCAGGTCCACAACGTGCTCGCGTTAGCACTGCCGTATGCAAGCCCCGGCTCTCTCGCCAGCAGGCGTATCGGCAATATCATTGGGCATTTGGGAGCGCACGGGTATCAGCCAGGCCCGCACCTGCATCAGCCAGGCAGCCATGTACCCAAGCGCCTTTGCGACGTCGCAGACGACGAGTCGCCTTAGTATGCTTCTGGGTGAGTATACTCCTACGTGTGACTGGACCTGTTTGCGAAAGCAGGAGAAAGTATGGCACCCCTTTGTGTCCAGAGCCGCGCCGTCTGCGTTATTCCTTTCTCGCTTCTCTCCTTTCCTCCTTGTCCTGCTCCTCCTCCCCCTCTTGCGCCTCGGAGCCGTATTGGAACTGTCGATGGCCATCTCCCTGTCTCCCTCGCATGTCTGCTTGTACATATGTATAATTTCAGAACTAAACGTGCATGTGATCGTTTAGAACATGGTGGACCGTGCGTATGTCACGAACCTTGTGTACTTTCTCTCCCTCCGTCTGGCTGTGCACGCGCGCGTTGGGCAGTGAGAGTTAGGATCACAGCGCCACCAGTGTATGAGCAATGCATGCGTCATCCTTGGGACTGTATAACAGCAGAAACAGACAACATTGCATCGCAGCGGGACAGCCATCGGGACAACCATCGGGACAACCATCGGGACAACCATTTGGACAAGCATCGGGATAACGATCGGGACAACCATAACCATCAGGACAACCATCGGGGCAACCATCGAGACAACCATCGGGACAACGATACCTTCTCTCTTGTGTCCTCCCACATCCCTCAGGAAGTTGCCCTAAAGATGTGACCGACTCCTCTCTCTCCTTCTCTCTGTCTCTCGCTCTTTCTCTGCTTCATATCTATCATACGTAACACATCTACTTGTGTAATCGCCTTCCCAGGAATTTGCCTCAAAAATGTGACCAACTATCTTGGCACTGCGTACCATCTCACGTGTACCGTGTACCACATCTTCTCAGGTTGCCTCACACATGTGACGAATCTCTTTCTATCTCTCTCTCCACTGGCTCTCTGTCTTGCTCTCTCTCTCTCTCTCTCTCTGTCTCTCTGTACTATGTATGTCATACGCAACAAATGCACCATGCGGGGCACATGCGGGGCCCAAACAAGTGATCAACCTCTGCGGGTGTGTACTCCACGCCAGTGTAGTATCCACGATCGTCCGCGCGCCACGAAGTGAAGTGTCCTGACGTCATAGGGCGGGAAGCTGGGTGTGGGTGGTTCCCGAGAGTCGTGTGGATGTTTGGTAGAGCTTGCATTGCCCCCCCACGAAGTGGGGGTATTGGCTGGCGTCGCATGAGAACCCTGGCACTGGGGAGAACACTGAGCGTTCGGGTAAAATGATTGTTGTTGTTGTTGTTGTTGTTGTTGTTGTTGTTATTGTTGGTGTTTTTTCCACACAGTGTGTGTGTGTGTGTGTGTGTGTGTGTGTGTGTGTGTGTGTGTGTTTTTCTCACATCCTTAGTGGGGTTCTGGTTTTCTTCCCTGCCGCGTCGCACCCGCGTTCCTTCTCCTCTTCTCCTCCTCCCCACCCTTTTGCTTCTCCCTCTCGCTCGTCGGTGCACGCCTGGCGTGTTCACTGCATCATACACCCACGATGTATGCGCCACATACATGGCAACCGCATGGTAAACACATCCAGATACAGCGCGGCCGCTATGCGCGCTTCTCGTCCAGGGCATAGCAGGCGTGACACCATCGGGGGTGCGCAGGGGGTGGTCCCTCAGCGCGGCCGCTACCTGTCATGGTCGTCCAGGGCGTAGCGGCTTGACATATTCTCGACACCACAGGGGGTGCGCAGGAGGTGGTCCCTCAGCGCGGCCGCTATCCGTCACGGTCGTCCAGGGCATAGCAGGCGTGGCACATTCTCGACACCATAGGGGGTGCGCAGGGGGTGGTCCCTCAGCTCGGCCGCTAGTCGTCACGGTCGCCCAGGGCGTAGCAGACGTGGCATATTCTCGACACCATAGGGGGTGCGCAGGGGTTGGTCCCCCAGCGCGGCCGCTATCCGTCACGGTCGTCCAGGGCATAGCAGGCGTGGCTTATTTAATCGCTTCGCTCATTCCGCCGGCCCGTATTGTGCCATCGCAGGCGTTTGCTTGCGCGTTCGTGGCCTCTTGGAGCCTCGGTGGGGCCGTTTGGGGCCTCTTGGCGCCTTTTTTTAGGCCTCTTGGAGAACTCGGGAGGCCTCCAGGGGGCCTCCTGAGCTCTCGTGACGGTCTCTTGGGGGGCTTTCGGCGGGCTCTTGGCGGTATTTGTTGGTCCTCTTGGGGCCTGGGGCCTGACGTTGTTGGTCCTCTTGGGGCCTCACGGGGGCTTATTGGGGCGTCTTGGGGGTGTCTTGGAGAGTCTCTTGGGGCCTCTTTCGGGGTCCTGGGCACCTTCTGGGGCGGAGGGCTCGATTTTTTCATAGTGGCTCTTTCTTTGGAGACGAAAGGGGTCGCGCGCCGAAATCCATTCCAGACGAAATTGAGGTTTTTCCTAGAGTTTCAGTGTGCAGGCGCGCCCTGCCGCGCGGTGGTTTCCAGGCGCACCTTAGAGCGTGCTGACGCATAATGCAAGGCATTCGTTTAGCACGTTGCGCATGCTATCGCGTGCGAATCACGCATGGCTTGAGCTACTTCGCAGCTTTCTGGCGAGGGGTTTCGAGGGCCCTCTCAGGGCCCGCTGGGGTTGCCGAGTGCCGAGAGCTCCCGGCAACCATTGTCGACTGCTGGCAAAAGCAACGTCGCCGAAATGGCCGCCGATAGAGCCGTCGAAAGGGCCGCCGAGATTGCCGCCGAAGGGGCCGCCGAAACAGCCGTCGGAAGGGCCGCCGGAATTGCCGCCGAAATTGCCGCCGAAATTGCCACCGAAATCGCCGCCGAAATTGCCGCCGAAATTGCCGCCGAAATTGCCGCCGAAATGTCCGCCGAAATTCCAGATGGCTCCGCCGAAAAGAGGCCGAATTTGACGTTGGCTGTGACTCTATGCCTGTGTCTGCGGCGTCATCGTGCTTACTGGAACAGCGATTTCGCTTGCGACGGGGCAGTGAAAATTTCGGCGGCTGAATTTCGGCGGCGATTTCGGCGGCTGAATTCCGGCGGCTATTTTGGCGGAGTTCGCAACTATTTCGGCGGCAATTTCGGCGGTGAGTTCGGCGGCAAGTTGGGCGGAAAGTTCGGCGGCAAATTTCGGCGGCAATTTCGGCGGCGATTTCGGCGGCAATTTTGGCGGCAATTTCGGCGGCGATTTCGGCGACGATTTCGGCTGCCCTTTCGGCGGCCCTCCTGGCGGCCCTTTCAATGACCATTTCGGCGGTTTTGCTTTTGACAGCTGCTGACAAATGCTGCTGGGAGCTCGCAGCACTCAGCTGCGGCAAAGAGTCGATGTGCGGCGACGCAGGCTGACCTGACCTCAGCCCGACGATGAGTGTAACATGTGTTATCTTGTGGTTTTGGCGGTGATGATGGCGACGGCCGCGGTAGTGTTTGATTCAACATGGATGCTCGTCAGGGGGCATTGCAGGCTGGCCTACGCGCCCAGCACTGCATGCTTTCACACGAGAAAAAATTGCCGCGCAACTCCTTTGGAATTCGGCGGCTATTTGAGGGGCCATGGTGGCTCCAAAGGATTGTCCTCGGTGAGATTTTTCAGTTCTCGGTTCCCTTCTTGAGCCCCTCTTGGGCCCGTCTTGGGGCCTCGTGGTCCGCCTTGGGCAGCACTTGGGCCGTCTGGGGGGCGCTCTTGGGCCGCTCCGGGGCCGTCTTGGGAGCCTCGTGGGCCGTCTTGGAGCAGTCTTGAAGGCCTCTTGGGCCCTCTTGGAGCGTCCGGAAGCGAAAAGGCCAGAACGCAAAAAAACATCGAAAAAACAATGAAAATCAACGATTTTGGCAACTTGGGGCCCTCTTCGGAGGCCTCTTGGAAGGCCCTTGGAGCGTCTTGGAGGCCTCTTGGGCTGTCTTGGGGCCATCTGGGGCGTCTTCGGGCGATCTTTGGCCGTCTCGGGCCTCTCTTGGACCGTCTAGAAAGCTTCTCGGGGCCCTCTTGGACCGATCTGGAGCCCTCTTGGACTCCGAAACAGAACTCCGGCATCTCTGACCCGACCTTGCCGGGGACTTGCCGGGGACTTGCCGGGACCTTGCCGGGGTACTTTTCGCCCGGGGACCCCCAGGGGCCGCCCCGCGCGCGCGAACTAGAAATACTGTTAACCAGGTACCGGAGATCTTAGCACGCCCTGGCCCGTTGGGCCGGCGAATTCTCGACACCATCGGGGGTGCGCAGGGGGTGGTCCTCAGCGCGGCCGCTCTCCGTCACGGTCGCCAAGGGCGTAGCAGGTGTGGCATAGTGTCGCCACCATAGGGGGTGCGCAACGGGGTGGTCCCTCAGCGCGGCCGCTATCCGTCACGGTCGTCCAGGGTCTAGCAGGCGTGGCATATTCTCGACACCATAGGGGGTGCGCAGGGGGTGGTCCTTCAGCGCGGCCGCTATCCGTCACGGTCGTCCAGGGCTTAGCAGGCGTGACATATTCTCGACGCCGTAGGGAGTGCGCATTTCAGTGCGGCTGCTATCCTGTCGTTCAGCGCGGCCGCTTTGCTCCCAGGTCGTCCAGCATACAGAAGGCGTTGCATCATCATCATGGAATCATCATCGCCATCTTCATCACGAGCTGCAGCCACCCTATGCCGGCTCTGACCGCTGGATATGTGAACGCGGGTGACCGCCGGTGACTCTCCGTCAAAGTTGCGGTCCCCGTCATGGCGCCCAAATGCGCCATGTCCGCGCTGCCGCCGCCGTGCGAGCAGCCCTAGAAATCAATGCTAGGGATAGGCGCCGCGGTGACCGTCGATGGTTTGCGCGGATATGTCGCCAGCCATGGGAATGTCTTGGTGCAGTGCGCATTTCATGCCTACCACCGACAGCTGATGAACTGGTGGCCTGAGACGCTATTGACCAAGTACGAAGAGTTACCACGCAACGAGGCGCTGACGACGCAAGGAGACAGTGCTTGGCGAGGTACTTACTGGACCCTTCTTCGGGCGTGTACGTCTGACTGGCTGGCTTGTCTGACCTTGATTGCCGTTCTGACTGTTGATGACTGGAATTGCAACTAGTGCAAGGGAGCGTAAGGGAAGTCGAAGCAGGATGTGACGCAGTATGTGAATACACGCGAGGCCCCCCCCCATGCCGAGTGGGAGGGGCTGCGCCCCTCTTCGCAATGCACGTTCCGACTCATGGTTTTCTTCCTCCTCCTCCTTCTTTCCCCGTGTGCCTTGCCCCTTCCAGTATGGGTCCTGTCTCGCCCTGTTCCCCTCCCTCCTCCTTCCCCCCTTCCTCCCCCCCCCCCTCCCCCCCCCTCGAACTCGCCCGGGCGCCGGGCGGGCTGACGGTTCCTCTTGCGCTCCATGTCGATTGGCCCTAGCTGACTTGAGCGATTCCATTGTGGGCGCGCGCTTGATGCTTGCCCCGTGAAAATTGATTTTCGGAGACTTGCCAACGTGGCCCCTTCGCGCGCCGACCGCGCCGCGCAGGGGTCCTCGGGCGGCGGCCCGGTAGTGTTAGTCCGTGCGCCCGTGCCGGAGCGCGCGCGATCGTTCATTCCGACCTTCGCAATGAAGGGGGATCTCTCGAGTTCGAATCAGGGGAGGTCAGTTGTGGCGGGTGCCCAGCACTCGTCGCGATGTCGGAGTTGCGACGCTCGTTTCGGTGGGGCCCTCGCCGCCAGATTGGTTCGCGCGTTGCCCGCGCGTGCTTCTTCAGGACAGTTGACGCGTGACGTCTTCCCCGGGGGCCCCGCGACCCGGCTCCAGAGACGCCGGTTGCACCTTCCGACGCCGCAGGTGGACGAGCCTGCTGAGCGCGTCAGCGACGAGCATTCTCTGCGGAAGAGGACGCATGGAGTGAATGCCGTCAAGACGAGTACAAACTACAAGCGGATGGCGGAGAAGGGGGCGGCGTCGCCCGATCGCGATGGGCCTGTGGGCCCCGACCCGAAGAATTCGTTCCACGCCCTGGACAGCAAGCGCACGTGGGAGACACTGATGCAAGTATGGGTCGAAGGGATCTGGGTATCACCGGGGGATCCAGAGCGAAGACCTGGACCTGCGTGGGTGCAGAGAAACCGCTGCACCCGCGTTCGACCAGTCCATGTCGTCACGCGCTCTCGCTGACAGATTCTGCAACGAGAATGCGCTGGGCGCGGCGCCTGCCCCCCGGGGATCGCGGAGGCCTCGCGCCCGACGCGCCCGCCGCTCCTCCTCGCCATTTCGCGCGCGTGCGAACCCGAGACTTTCTGTCGACAGGATTCGCCTCGCGCGTAGATTCCCGCGCCGCATTGTTTGGGCGGCCGCGTGGGCGGCGCTTGCCCCGGGAGACTTTCCGTTGAAACGGCGGCGTGCGAACCGTTTCCTGTGCGACGCTTGAAAAATTCGGATTGTTTTTGGCGTTGCATTCGTTTCTGTTGGCGCGGCGTGTCAGGCCCCCGAGGCTTGAGCCGCGCCGCTTTCGATGTCGGCGCAGCAGCGGCCACGGGCAAGATGTTCGCAAGTTTCGCGTCGGCTACCATCGCGCAAGACGCATGAGAAGTATGTGGGGTTCCTCGGTAGCGTAATTATTGCGTCGGTCGAGGGGGGTGGATGGCGCCGCCGATAGCGGCCGCCATGGTGGAGTCGGTAATGCCGTCGATCGGGAGAGAGCGCCGCCAAGCGGGCGGAGTCCCCGCCCGTGGGCGACCCAATGCGCCCGCCACTTTCGCTCGCTGCGCGGGGGGGGACCTCTGGCTCGCGGACTTCCGATGGCCGCCCCTGCTGCCGCCCCGCCCGCCCGTGCCGCGGCGGTGCCATCGGCGCCGCTTTCGCTGCCGGATTCGTCCGCGGCTCCGGCGCTATGCGAACGTGCCGCGCTGCCCTCGCCGTGCCTCGCCCGCGCTGGCCCTGGCTGCAGGGGCCAGGCTCTGCCTCCCAATGGGCTTCCGTGAAACGCAGGCGCCAAGTGACATGAACGGCGCAACCGCCGCGCGTCGGTCGTCGAAAGACGGTGTATTTGGATCCCCAGATCCCAATCTACTTCAAGAATCGATCTGCTTTTGTGGTGTTTTGTTATCCTTTGGGGGGGCCTGGGCCACATTTGTTCTATCCGCCTTCCTGCGCAATTTTTCTGTTTACCTCTTCCGACCGACGTGTGTGTTCGCGAGGTGGCATGCGAGTGTCCTCGGCCCGAAGATGATTGATTTCCCCTCTGGTCTAAGGGAGAGAACGCCCGGGCGCAAAAGCTTGATTGCGTGCTCATGTCCAGCGTCCCCGACAAGTCAGTGCTCGGACTTGTGCCCCTCGGCTTCAGGGACCGCGCCGCGGCGGGCAGCGCGTCGTCGGAGTTCGCGGTTTTGACAACAGGACCGCTGCGGAGTGCGGCGGGTGCCCTCTCAAGTCCGTGGTTTGCTGTCTAAACAAACAGAGACCACCGGAGTGCTGCTTGCGAGTCTGGATCTGCTGGCGCATCCTTTGGCGGGCATTCGTGTCGCGCTGGACATCTTGGGCGTTGTCGGCTTTTGATGGCCAGCGCAGTCGCGCCGGGCTCTTCCGACGCCGACCGCGAAAAGCAGTCGACCTCGAGGGGAAGTTCTTTCGCGCCGGCGCGGGGGGGCAGGCGACTTAGGAAGGCGACGTCCGCGGCGTTGCAGGCGCTGAGTTCGCGCGTGCCAGCGGGGGCAAGGTTGTGGCAAGCGTCTGGCAAGAGGCCCGCGCTTCCCTGAGGTGCCTGTCGGAGCCGGAGTCGCTGTGCCGGGTGTTCTTCTGCCGTGGAAAGTGGCGAGGCGAAGGCCTACGTGTGGCTTGGGGCGCGCGCCTGCGCTGCGGGCGAACGGGCTCGGTCTCTGGCGAGTCTGCGCGCTTCGAGAGTCCGAAGTCCTCGCCGCGACCTTCGCGCCGGGCCTGGGTTTGATGGCGGAGCTGGACGCGGAGGCGCGCCTGGCGCGCGCGGCGGCGTCGGCCGATGCTGGTGCCGAGCCGCGCGCCGTTGCGTTTCAGATCCACCGCTGCGCCCTCGACTCGCCGCGGCAGCAGGGCGCCGATTGCGCGGTGGGCGGCCGCCCATTCCTGGAGAGCTGCCATCTTCGGGGATGGCGCTGGAGGAGTGGGCGTGGACGTGCTCGGTGCCGCTTCGGCGCTCTAAGGATGCGGCGTGGCGGGGGAGGTGGCCTTGCGGTGGTGCCTCCAGTCTCTGACGGGCGTGAAGGGGCGGTTGAACGGTCGCGGTGTTCTTCGGATCGAGAATGGGGCGACGAAGCGCTGCGTCACGGAGGTAGGCGCCGCGCCGATCAGCGCGGTTGCGCGGCGGGCGGCTGCGCGTGTGCGCCGCGGCCTCTCAGCGGTGACTTCGGATGTCGTGCTCCCAGCGCCGTGGGTCGCGTGGTCGGGCCTGCTGGCTGGCCGGCCAGTCCAAGGACATGGTCAGAGCATCGTCGACGCGAACCGGGTACTGCCACTAGTGCGCTAGTGCGCGGCACGAGCACTACCCACCTGGAGCCGCTGTGCGACGAGAAGGAGATGGCCGATCAACTGGCCCGCTTTGCCCGTTGAGCGACCCGCCCGCGATTGTGAATTTTGCGGGGCACTGCGACTTCGCTGGGGCAAAGAATGTGTTCTCGTTCGCGCATCGGCCGTCGCGCGCCAGGCGTCGGGCTCCGCCGGTGCCGCGTGCCCGACTGCTGCCTTTGAGCGCGCGGCGATGTTGTCCGAGGGCGAAAGTTGATTCGCTGGCGCGCAGTCTGGCAGTGGAGTGGCAGGCCGTCCTGACGACGCCGCCGTGGGACTCCTCCCAGACTCCCGCGCCCGGCAATCCGCGAAAGACCCGGACAGTGAGTGTTGGTCGGAGGATTGCGCGCGGAAAATTCGGCGCCCTGTGTCCGAGCCGCTCTCCCCGTTTGCGTCCGCTGGCGCGCCAGCTTCTCCAGAATTCGCCCTGGCCGAGAAGCGCTGTTGCGAGCGCTGGGTTCTGCCGGCGCGCTCTCGCACCGAGGTCTGTGCCCCAGGCTATGCCGAGCTCTGTCGGGCTATGGGCCGCGTTGGCAGCGACTCTGCCACCGAGTCCGATGGGCCTGGGCTAGTGGGCCGCAGATGAGTGGAGGCGATGGAGCGAGTGAAGACAAATCATCGCATCGCCATCAACATTCATCCGCCACGGCCAGCAAGCATCTATCACGTGGCACTGATTTGGCTCTGTGGTGTCCCGATGGTGCCCCGATCGTACTCAGCGCCAGTCAGTGTGAGATCGCTAATGGGGTCGATCGCTGGGTCCATCGATACCAAGTTTGGCCGTGAGGCCGATAGTGAGATCGATTGAGTGAGATCGATAGCGGTGTCGTTAGCGACGTCCTATCGCGGCGCAACATCGTCGTCGCGCGTCGTCGCCAGTTCGAGGGCGCGCCACCATCATCGTCTTCCACACCCTCGCGGTTGCAGCAGTTTCTTCTTTCACCTCTCGAGCCCCATTCTCACCCGAAGAGGGAGCGTATAGGTATGAATTTGTATTAATGTGTAAGTGTGTTGATACGTATATTTTGAAAAAGGGGCCGCGCGCGTCTGTATACTTGTGCGTACATGTATTCATGCACGCACATGTTGTGGCCTTCGGCCCATCCCGCCATCGTGCCCGGGTTGTGGGTCGGGGGCCTCTTGGATGCATCTTGGGGTCTCTACGGGTGTTTCTCGTGCTTCTTTGGGCGTTTCGACGGCCTCTTGGGGGCCTGTGCGGGGCGTCTCGGGGCGCCGCTTGATGGCCTGCTGGCGGTCTTGGGGGTGATTTTTCGGGGAATAGCTTAACATGCAATTTCGGGTTCCCCCTCGGGCTCTTTTGGTGGGTTTTTTGGGCCGTCCTGGGGCTTTTTTAGGAGCTGCGCCCAGCCGTGGACAGGAGTGCACCCCCCGATGCCCAGAAGATTGCCAGAAACCCTTGACGTCCTTCCACCCTCTCGCCCCACCCCGTCTCTTGGCTCGTCGCCGCCCCCTGGCCCGCCCGAGGATCGGCGTGCGATTTCGCCCACGAGGAGCACGACGTGCGGGAAAAGCCAAACCTCCAACGCGCCCCCGGGATGTGCTGAGAAAGACGAGGACAAGGAGGAGAGCCGCCGCCGTTGCCCTGGCCGCCGCCGCCGTCGTCGCGTCGCTGTCGTCGCCGCCGCAGCCGTGGCCGTCGCCGTCGTGGAGGGCACGCCCGCGCCGCGCCCAGAATGCCCCAGGTGTGCACCTCCACCGCCTCCCACGCCTCCCCCGCCCCCTCCTCCTCCTCCTCCTCCTCCTCCTCCTCCTCCTCCTCCTCCTCCTCCTCCTCCTCCTCCTCCTCATCCTCATCCTCATCCTCCTCATCACTCATCCTCATCCTCATCCTCATCCTCATCCTCATCCTCATGCTCATCCTCCTCCTCCTCCTCCTCTTCCTCTTCCTCTTCCTCTTCCTCCACCTTCCCCGCCCCCCCCCCGCGCGCCAGCTGAGACGCCCGGCCCGCCCCCGCGGAAGAGGCATCGGCCCAGCGACTCGCCGCTCGGATGGGGCGGGCGGCGCGGGGGCTCCAGAGCCGTCGGGCTCCGCGGATCTTCGGCGCCCTCCGACTTGCGGGCTCTCGGCGTCCTCCCCTCCCCTTACTTACTTACTTACTTACTTACTTACTTACTTACTTACCCATCCATGGGGGGAGTCCCCGAGGAGTAACCCACAACATGCACAAGAAGAAGGGGGAGGAGCAAGGATGGAGCGGGCTACCCGCTCTCTGGCCGCGCCCGTGGCGGGCCCTCGGCCTGGCCCACGGCCCCAGCGGCAGCGGCAGCCCCTCCTCGACGTGCGGGTGCCTGAACCCGTGGAGGCCATGTTCGATGGACGGGGCCTGGGCACTGTCGGGCCCCTTCTCGTCGTTCTTCTCGTGATCCTCCCCTCCCGTTCAGAACGCCCGCTCCAGCGAGACTGCGATTTCGCCTCGGTCGAGCTGCCCCACTCGCTGCGTGCGGCTTTCGGAGTATTCGAGCTCCCGCGGCAGAGTGTTGGGGTCTCTCATTGAAAGTGACTGTCAGTGGGTCGCGCGACTTTGCAGTAAAGAGGGGTTTCACTGTCAAAGTTCTACCGCTGAGTGGATCGGCTTTGGTCGGCCTGCCACGGATCCCGACCTCAATCGCATCGGAGTTGCCGCTGGCTGACCTCGAGTGAGCATGTTGTCGGTCAAGCCCAGAGGGCCCTGCAGCATGAGGCTCAGTTACCCATTCCCGCCCTGGGAGTCCTGTCGGGTCCCGAGCCGAGGCAGACTTCGTGCAGCAGATGCAGGCTTTGCAGCACGTGCAGTGAGGCGGAGGAGGAAGAGGAGGAGGAGGAGGAGGAGGAGGAGGAGGAGGCGGAGGAGGATGAGGAGGAGGAGGCGGAGGCGGAGGCGGAGGCGGAGGCGGAAGAGGAGGAGGAGGAGGAGGAGGAGGAGGAGGAGGAGGAGGAGGAGGAGGAGGAGGAGGAGGAGGAGGAGGAGGAGGAGGAGGAGGAGGAGGAGGAGGGAGGAGGAGGAGGGAGGAGGAGGAGAGGAGGAGGAGGAGGAGGAGGAGGAGGAGGAGGAGGAGGAGGGAGGAGGAGGAGGAGGAGGAGGAGGAGGAGGAGGAGGAGGAGGAGGAGGAGGCGGAGGAGGGAGGCGGAGGAGGAGGACCTTTTGGACCTTTTGCGCAGCACAGCGTGCTAAAAAGGGGAGGGGAACACAGAGGAAAGGAGGCCAAGCACCTGCACCCGTGGTGGCTACTCCGTAGCAGCCACCCCCAGCGCCTCCTCCTCCCCACAAGGGGAGGAAGGAACGTGGGAGGGTACAGGGCTTGCCCTCCTGGCACGCTGTGCTGTCTCCCTGGCGACGCATGCGTCCACAATCCTCGCATGCGAAATCGCTCGCGAAGCCTTCGAAGGCCCCGCATAGCTCGGAAACAGCCCGCGTTTAATTCGGCCGAGGTTCTCGCGACCTTTACGAGTGGGGGGCTCGCACTCGTCGGCCAATTGGCGACCGTCAACGGTCGCGGTCCGACCGCATCGGAAGCAAAAATGCAAGGAATGCAAGTCCCATAATCCCAGACGGTGGGATGGGTCGAGCTCCTGCCCACCGACGGAAACGCCGCCACGAGCCGCGGCCACAACATCCCGAGGAAAACCAGGAGGGACGGCCTGCGGCGAAAAGCACTCCGTCTTCAGGGCCTCTAAGAGGCCCTGTCGGGACGAAAGAACAGAGCACCGTTGGCACCTGAAACGGGACCCAACAGGAATAAACCTATGCGCGCTGGCCCTCGCTGCGTGCTCGAGGCGGCGGGTCTCGGCGGTCTTCGGGATCGGGCGATCGACATCCGTCGAAGCCTTGGACCGCTTGGGATCCGCCGAAGAAGCTTCCGCCAGAGCCCGCCGTGCTCGTCGACGCACCAAGGCAGCGGTGAGGTCCCAAGCGTCGGTGGCAGGAGCAGACTGGGCGGCCAGGGTCCAGGAACGCTCGGCGGCCTCGGATGCCGCTTCGTCAGCTAACTGGTTACCGCTGGCTAGAAAAACTTCGTGATAGGTGAGGGAGGGGTCGTCAGGAGAGAGGTGCGTGGGCGTCCATTCGACCGAAACGTGCCCAGGGCCTCGGTCATCGATGGCGCATCGAATTCGCAGCCACAAATCGCTGCTCCTCCCTCCCAGGCTCCAGGGCCGACCCCGACTCCAACCCGTCATAAGTGGCTTGTGGTCGGTCACAAAATGGACGGGACCTGAGGTGCCTTCCAAGAAGAGAGCGAAAGCCTGCAGCTCCGACCTGGGCACAGTTTGCGAAGGGCCTCGCAAAATCTCAGAGATGCCCCCCCAAGACGGCCCAACGCAAAGGTCCTTCCCCAGGTCGCGCGTCCCTGACCACAACGACGGCGGAGCCACACCGACGGCGACGAGGGTCGGACGAAAAGCGTCCTCCAGAACCGTCCCCGAAGCCGATCAGCGGGCTACTGCCAGGGTCTCTAGAGCAAGCCCCAAGCGGGACCTCACCTAATTGGGCTCTGCTCATGCTCTCCGACGGCTCCCTGAAAACAGGGTGGGTGACACGGGTTGGCGGAACACCTCGCAGCCAAAGGCTTGGTTCAGATTCAACAGAGGCTAACGCTTGGGGAATCAAATGATCAGTAGACGTGAAATCACTGTGGTCTTTGTTGCAGGGGCATCGCCAAATGCGGTGCGCAAGAGTTTCTTCCTCCTGCTGGCGCCGCGGGCACAGGCGGTCTGAGGGCTCGCTCAGTGGGTGCTGCCTGTCCATCGTCCACTGGGCGCCCGTGACCACGCACAAATTGAGGCCGAACAGGTCGAGCTCCCCCCTCTTGGCGTAGCGACTGAGCTCCAGTCTGGGCCAATAAAGGTCAGCTCCTTCAGCCAAGCAGTCCCCTGCAACATGCGCCGATGCATTGCGCCAAAGTTGAGCGCGAAAATCAGTGACCACGTCGTCCAGCAGCTCGGAGATGTCGAACCCAGTGGGGTCATAGCCTGAACGACGTGCGGTTGGAATCTGCCACTCCTCGATTCCTCCATCAGTGGGCCTCCTCCAACGGAGGACCGAGGGTGCTTCCCATCCCGCGTCAAGCAGGGTCGCAATAACAGCTCCAATGGGTCCTTTGACCAATCTCCATCTTCTGCTGGCGCCAGCTGCGAGAAGCCGCCGATGAATGACCGTCCAAGCGTTTTCAACTCGGTGGTGAATGCTGGTGTCGGTCTTCCAGAGACAGAGAACTTCTGAAAGAAGGCCTCGACGCAGCTCCAGGGCAGGGTCCTTGGGGCCGTAAAGAACCGCCAGAGTGGTCGTAAGACACCTGCCCTTCATGGGCCCAGCTCCAGCCGAGGCTGCCTGCCGCCTGACGGCGAGGACGTTGGACGGCGACATGCCATGGGCCTGGTGCCCGTAAGAGCCTTGAGGAGCTGCGCCTGTGGTCCAGAGACCTTGAGCTTCTCGTCGAAGAGGGGCATGTCTGCGTAGACGGGCAATACGAGCTGCCCTCCTCTTGCTGGCGGTCAACCTCATTCTGGCCTTAATGACTGTGCGCCGCTTGCCAGACGCCGCATCGATGCCAAGGTCCGTGCCGTGCAGGCCGTACCGCACAGGGATGCCTCGCTTCTGCAACTGAGCGGCCGTCCTCCTCCCATCCTGAGGGACGGTGGCAATGAGGACTGACTTGTCCGAAAGCGTAAGTCGGAATTGAGTGGCGAGGTCGGCAAGAGTGACCGTAGCGTGGAGGATCTCGGTTTGGACCTTGACTTGCGTGCCTTCTGAGCGGGCAACCGTGTCGTCAATGAAGGTCCAGAAAGTGCTGAAGCTCGCTCTGCGATGTGCCGCCTCCATCAATGGACGTAAAAACAATTTGGCAATCCTTGCCCCATGTGGGGAGCCTGCAACAAGAGATCTGGTGGCGAAGGTGGCATCAGCAACGCCAAGAGAGCCCCGCAAGAACCGAGGCCCAGCGCACATCTCCAGCTCCAGCAGAACCACAATCGCTGGGAACTTGAGATCGAGTGCAGCTTGGCCAATGAGGACCCAGGATAACGAGTCGTAGAACTTCTCGAAGTCCAAGAGCAGGGTCGCCGCCGAGATGCCGAGAGCCACTGCGGACTCATCGAGCAGCGCTCGCAAGAGCCCCGCTCGAAGCGAGCTGCTGCCCGCCACTGCAGTGTCCCAGAAGTCAGAGAGCTCCTTAGTCCAGGTAGACGTAACGCCTGCTCTCACGCGGGACCAAACCTTCGCCGTCTCTGGAAGTAGGCCAATGACCCTTTCTCCTCCTTTGGGTTTAGGTAATAATGCTCCAATAGATGCCAGGATCTGAGCAGGCCAAACTCCATGTTCTTCAATGCTGTTGAGAAGCCTGCAGTAATCACACCGACCTTCAAGTGGGAGCCGTTGGAGGTCCAGAGGTGTGATGGAGTCAACTCCGCAGGCCTTGGTGCCAAGAACCTTGAGAACCTTGTCCACCTGGTCGACACTAACAGGATCTAACTCCTCCTCGCGGCTCTGCGTGTGCAGGCGCTTGAACATGGCGAGGATGTCGGACTGAGAGTCGACTGGGTCGTGCCAGAGTCTTTCCCAGGTGGATCTGGTGTGTTCCATTCTAACAAATGGGCCTCCAACGACGCGCCCATCCACTAAGGGGTCAGCTGAGACCGCCTTGGGTTCCGTCACCAGTGAGTGGAGAAGGCCCGGCTTAGATTTCCAAACCTCCTTGGTCCAGCGGATGAAGGAATGCCGCCTCAAGGTCAAGCATTTTGCCTGCGAACGGCAGGCCAGCTTCTCGGTGAAGTAGGCGAAGTCGTCGCGCTCCAGCTCGGTGGCGCTCGCGAAGGCGCGAGACCAAGAAATCCACCGCTGCTGATTAGCGGCGCCCTCTGAACCTGGACCGAAGAAGTCGGATGGCTCGAAGCTGTTGGCGTCGTTGGTGTAGCGACCAAGGGCTGAGGTGCAAATCGCTAGCTGGCGAGGATCCTTGCCATGGCGTAGGAGAGCCATGATTCTTTGGACCAAGGTGAGTACTGTTCCCCACCATTCTCCAGCTCCATCAGTCATGTGCACTCGCCCTGGAGTAGCTTTGGTCTGCATCCATCGTACAGAAAATCCAGCTGCGCGTGGAACTCGCAGTCGCGGGTCAAGCTGATGATGAAGTGCGAAGGCACGCTCCACTCCAGCAGACCACCGCGCGTACTGCCTGGTGACGGCACCAAGGCCGAGCACGTTGATCTGACCCAACAACTCAGAATTGACCACGCTGCAACATTGGGAGCTGAGCCCCTCCTTGGAGGGCTGCTCTTCCCACAGGTCTGTAGGTATGTGAAAAGAGACCTGGGACTCAAGATCCAAAGTACTCCCTGATAGATGTAGTGAATCGTAATCTTCCAACAGATCGGGTGGTACGCGGGCCCGTTCTTGCGCTTGCCGTTGGGCTCGAAGGAGAGACCTCTTGCTGCTGGGGTCCGCGGCGAGCTTGGGTCTGGCTACCTTCGGAAACGGTTCAGGTAACATGAGTTTCTGGTACCACCATCTGCGCATGCCGTCGTGGACGTCAACTTGTAAGGCACAATGCGTCTTCCAAGGTACCTGAGGCTGCGAACGAACTCGGTACCTGGAGGATGTCCCGTTCTTGGCCATGGCGAAGTCGATGAGCGAGCCCTCTTGCCCTTTGTCGCACGTGGTGCTGACATCAGCAGGCAGAAGGAGGGTGCCTCCTATTCTTTCAGGCCAGCCAGAGCCTTCAAAGGACGTTGGGGAGATGTTCCAATCTCCGATAACCAGCCAAGGGTCTGCAAGACCATGAAGAAAGGAGGCTAACGCCACCAACACTTGGCGATTTCTGCCAGAAACTCCCAATCCTGGCCATAGATAAACTGATACCAAGACCAGGTTGCCCGACGACATGTGCAAGATCATGGCGGCGAACCCGCGCATAGGATCAGGTTGGCGTGCAGCTTGTGCGTGTTGCCGAACTGCCTGTAGTGACGTGGTGGCCAGATGCTTCTTGGCCATAACCCATTCGCCACCAGAAGAGCCTCCTCGTCCTGTTGGTGTGCTCCCTGTGGCGCAGACCTTCCGCCCGTCTTTGTCAAGGTCCACCTCCGTCTTGGAGTGGAACGTGGCGGAGGTGACGTGAGTCTCCACCAGACAATAAACAGAGTAAGGGGCTGTGTTGACATAGCGCTGCGCTTGAGCCCCCCACTCCGTGATGTTACCATTAAGGATCGAGAAATCATTCTCGTCGGTGGTAAGCTTGGAGGGGGCTGGAGCGGCCAGGGCCTGCGCTGCTGGCGCGCCGAGGCCAGCCCCAGCGCAAGGAGGGGCGCTGCTGCAGGCAGCCAGGTCCGCGCTAACCTCTGGTGGGCTGGCGGTGACGCCTGGCGGCGAGGGGCCAACCTCCGCCTCGAACGGCAAGTCCTGGGGGGAGCGGTCGATGACCTCCTCCAGCGCCAGCTCCTCGAACGGGTCCAGCTCGGCGTCGTACAGGTGCGCCGTGTGCGCGACAGCAGCGCCTTGACCTGGGCCGCTCGGCGAGGCAGGGGCAGAGGCCTGCGGTGCCGTAGATGCGCGAGGCGCAGCCCTCGGGGGAGGGCTGTCATTAAGGGCAGCATACGCCAGCCCGCCAAGCGCACCCGTCAGCGAGGCTTGACCCGAGGCGCTCGCAGAAGTGCGAGTGGCCGAAATCCTCGCACTCGGGGATGGCGAAGGACCGCGCGACGCCGAACGCGACGGAGACGAACGCCTCGCCTGCGGGGTTGGTGACGCCGAGCCTGGAGCCGCAGTCGGCGTGCTGCGCACCTCCAACGGTGCTGTAGGCGGATCGCTTCCGAAGGCGCGCTCCTCATCCGCGTCGAGGAAGAACTCGACGGGGTAGGGCCAGGGGCGCCCGCCGTAACAGCATGCCGAAGGAACTCGGCGCGGCGCCCCTAGCTCTGCGTTAGGCTGTGGACGGAGCCCCTGGGGCTGCAGGGGAGGGGGCGGCGCCAGGAGCGGGCTCTGCGAAGGAGGCGGCGGCCTCCTGCTGAGCATTAAGCTCGTCCTGGGCAGACTTGGCCTTGGCTCTGGCCGCGGCGCGCATGGCCTCGGCCCCAGCAGGAGCTCCTGCTGCCGCAGCGGCGCCTGCGGACGCGGCCCCACCAGGAGCAGCAGCAGCAGCGGGGCCAGCAGCAGACCCAGCCGCGTCGCTGCCGTCCACGCGCCTGCGCTTGGCCTCCTCCCTGGCGCGAAGCTTCCGAGCCTCCTCCCGCAGCTCCAGGATGCGCTGCGCCGAGGGTCCAAGGACTTCCTGGACCTTGGTCTGGACGCTGTCGGCCAGCTCCTGCTTGATGCGCTCCCAATCGACGCGCGCCTGCTCGTCGAGCTCCAAGCCCGAGAGGTCGAAAAGCGGCCCGTCCACGATCTGCAGCGAGCCCTCATCAACGAGCGTCGACAGGTTGATCGCCGAAGAAGTGGGTGGCGGCGCTGAAGGCGGCGCCGCTTTGGCCTTGACCTGCTTGGCACAGGCCGCCTCCCAGTCCTGCTGCGCAGCGTGAGCGCTGGCGGCCGCCTCGTCCTCAGCGGCCTGGGCGTCGGCCAGCCACTGCTCGCCCTCCAAGACGCGGGCAGCGCAGGTCTCAAGCCATGCCAGCGCCCTCCTGCAGGCCACACCTTTGGCCCGCACTTCCTCCTCAAGGAGTGGCGCCTTCTGAGGGGCGCCCGCGCCAGCAGCGGCTGCCTGGGCCTCCTTCTTGGCCTGCACCGCCGCTTTGAGCTTGAGCAGCTCGTCGCAGTCCGAGCCGAGCTCCTTCTCGAAGAACACAAACGGGTCTGCAGGCTGGGAGGGCTGCTGCTGTCCCGCGCGGCCGCCTTGAGGCACCCAGCCCGCCTGTTGATAGACCCAAGGCCGGCCTTGGACGGCCTGGGCCTTCGGCGCGGGCCGAGGCGGAGGCGGTCCCTTGGCGCCCTTGCCTCCCGCCTGGGCCCAGGGTGGGGCCGCAGGGGCGTCGGCAGCAGTCTCTGCCTCAGGAGGAGGCGCTGCGCCTGCCTGCGGCGGGCCCCAGACCCACTGGCCGCGAGGCCGCTTGTCCTCCGAGGGGCTCGGTACCAGGGCGCCGCCGCACTGGTAACACCAGTGGTTGTTCTTGAAGTTCCAGCGGAACCTGCAGGCCGTGCAGGCGATGTACGTCGTGGCCCCTGCCGATGGAGCCGAGCGACCACCGCCGAGGCCTTTCCTGCCACCGCCCTTCTTGCCGCCGCCTCCCATGGCCGCCGCGAGAGAGGCTGCTCTCCCAGTGAAGGGGGCAGGCGAGGGACTGGGGCGGACCAGTCCTCGCGAAGAGGAAGTCGGGCGCAAGCACCCTGGCACTGCCGCGGACTAGCGGTATCCAGTTCTGCCAATGCGGGCTCAGCCCGCAAAGAAGGCATCTTGAGCCAAAATGGCTACGGAGGCGGAGGAGGAGGAGGAGGAGGAGGAGGAGGAGGAGGAGGAGGAGGAGGGGGAGGGGGAGGAGGAGGAACCCCTCC